>JACGAQ010000183.1:0-259668 GCA_014119065.1 Orius insidiosus | reverse complement strand
AAAATCGAACCATTTTTAGAGGAGTGAGAGGTGCCGCAAATTTTGAGTTTCTACTCTTTCCTTCTCACATCTTCTGTCTCGAAAAAACTCCACACTTGTCGTCCCCTTTCACCTTAACGATGGCGGCTTCCCTATCAAGCTCACGACTGCTGACCATCTAAATACTGTTTAGCTGACTGTTCAGCGTAGTTTAACATCCGTTTAGCTGACTATTTAATTACTGATTAACTGACGAACTTAATGCTCATGAGCTGCGATTTAATGATGGCTTCGCAACAATCTCACGACTGCTAACCATCTAAGATGTTTAGCTGTCTATCTAACGACTGACTAGCTTAGATTAACGTATGTTTAGCTGAAGATTTAATTACTCTTAGCTTACGATCAAAACAGTATTGAGCTGACGAAATGTTTGCTTCGCTAACAATCTCACGACTGCTGACCATCTAAGCATGTTTAGCTGTCTATCTAACGACTGATTTAAACGTCTGTTTAGCTGAAGATTTAATTACTGTTTAGCTGACGATCTAAAGAGATCGCGAGAGTAGATTTAACGTCCGATTAGCTGCAATTTAATTACTGATTAGCTTACGATCAAAACAGTATATTGAGCTGACGAAATGTTTGCTTCGCTAACAATCTCACGACTGCTGACTATCTAAAGACGGTTAAGCTGTCGTCTAACGACTGAATAGCTGAGATTTAACGTCTCTGTAGCTGAAGATGTAATAACTGATTAGCTGACGATCTAAAGACTTGAGGTGATGACTTAATGATGGCGGCTTCCCTATCAATCTCACGACTGCTGACCATCTAATACTGTTTAGCTGACTGTTCAGCGTATTTAACGTCCGTTATGACTATTTAATTACTGATTTGCGACGATCAAAACATATTGAGCTGACGAAATGTTTCCTTCGCTAACAATCTCACGACTGCTGATCATCTAAAGACGGTTTAGCTGTCGATCTAACGACTGTTTAGCTTAGATTTAACGTCTGTTTACTAAAGGTTTAATTACTTATTAGCTGACGATCTAAAGACTGTTTAGCTGACTGTTGAGCGTAGATTAACGTCCGTTTAGGTGACTATTTAATTACTGATTTGCTGACGATCTAAAGACTCATGAGCTGACGATTTAATGATGGCTTCGCTAACAATCTCACGACTTCTGACCATCTAAATACTGTTAGCTGACTGATCGAGTAGATTTAACGTCCGTTTAGCTGACTATTTAATTACAGATTTGCTGACGATCAAAAATATTGAGCTAACGAAATGTTTGCTTCGCTAACAATCTCACGACTGCTGACCATTTAAAGACTGCTTAGCTGTCGATCTAACGACTGTTTAGCTTAGATTTAACGTCTGTGTAGCTGAGATTAATAACTGATTAGCTGACGATCTGAAGACTCTTGAGGTGATGACTTAATGATGGCGGCTTCCCTATCAATCTCACGACTGCTGACCATCTAAATACTGTTTAGCTGACTGTTCAGCGTATATTTAACGTCCGTTAGCTGACTATTTAGCTACTGATTAGCTGACGAACTAAATACTCATGAGCTGACGATTTAATGATGGCTTCGCTAACAATCTCTCGACAGCCAACCATCAAAGATTATTTAGCTGTCTATCTAACGACTGACTAGCTTAGATTAACGTCTGTTTAGCTGAAGATTTAATTACTGGTTTGCTGACGATCTAAAGAGATCGTCTAAAGAGATCGCGAGCGTAGATTTAACGTCCGTTTAGTGAAGATTTAATTATGATTAGCTGACGATCTAAAGACTCATGAGCTGACGATTTAATTATGGCTTCGCTAACAATCTCACGACTGCTAACCATCTAAGACTGTTTAGCTGTCTATCTAACGACTGACTAGCTTAGATTTAACGTCTGTTTAGCTGAAGATTTGATTACTGATTAGCTGACGATCTAAAGAGATCGCGAGCGTAGATTTAACGTCCGTTTAGCGGACTATTTAATTACTGATTAGCTGACGATCTAAAGACTCTAGAGCTGATGGCTTCGCTAACGCACTTACGACTGCCTACCATCTAAAGACTGTTTAGCTGACGATCTGATGACTGTTTGCTTAGATTTAACGTCGTTTAGCTTACTATTCAATTACTGATTAGCTGACGATTTAAAGAGTGATTAGCGTAGATCTCTTCTCTCGCTTGAAGTCTTAATCAATATGGCACCTATAGAGAGTTTAGCATTCGTGTTGTTTTTATTCAGGAGTGCGGTTCTCTAAGTAGAGATTAGTGATCCTTTGTTTTCCTTTTAGTAAATATAGGAGAACCATTGTATCTTTTCTTTTGTCCTAACTGTTATTCAAGTTAAAAGGAAACTTTTTAAACCCAAGGCGTCAGGGGAAAAGAACAACTTTGACATTTGAGAGCTTTTTTATTATCAATTTTTTTTTTGAGGCGATCATAGCCAATTGAATTCGATAAAAGACTTTTACAAATAGGGAAGCATTTAGGCGAGTGAAGGAGTCCGATCACGTCTGACTGACCACTTTACTGTTGATAATACGTCGTTACTTCGTGGCCGGACTTGCAACAACCTTTCTACAACGCTGAGTAATGGATCTAACATTCGGTTAAACTGTTTTACTTAAATAAACTCCCGGTCGGTGTGAAATTTCAGAGCGGTCCGAAATAAGGCTCCATATTTGGTCAGATATGACGTTTCACATTATTATGTATGTACATACGTCAAAATAGATAAAGTACTAGTTTAAAGAGCTTCAATTAAGACTTCGATCAAAACTTCCTTAAAGAGAAGTAAAAATAAGCAGGGGGAAGTATAAGAGAGGGGAAGTATAACAACGTATAACGGGGGGGGGAGTATTTTTTTTTTTTTTTTTTTTTTTTTTTTAGAAATCTTTATTTTCCTGTTCCCTAAAAAAGATTACAGGATTTCTCTTGTGTTACATTTTTATAAATATACATAATTAATTTTTTTTTTTTTTTCTTTTCTTTAGACTAATGTTAATTTATTGATATCACAGTTTCGATTTTTTTTTTTAATTATCACATTTGAATTAAACTAAGGTTAAATTAAAAATAAATAGATTATATGAAATAAATAAATAAGAATCACAGATTGTTGAGATCTATATTTTTTACGAAGTCGAAGAACTTCTTCATAAAACCTTGTATTAACACCCCTCCTCCAGGCGGCCAAGACTTTCCCTCCAAGACAACTGATTGCAGTAATGGGCGCCGCTGGCTTTCAGTCTTTTCACACCGAAAAATCAAATGGCTCCACGTTTGAGGTTCCTTCCCGCAGTCGCACAGTCCACACTCAGCAATTTTAAAGCGATGCAAGTATGCTTTGTGCTCCCCATGCTCACTCAAGACCATAGCTACCCGTGGATGGTGGGCAAGCTTTATTTTCAACCGCGAAGCAACTGTTGGGAAGAATTCTTTCGTCGCCTTGCCGTTTACTGCTGTCTTCCATTCTGTTTCCCACCTCTCTAGTGAACGTTCTCTTGTTTTCTTTTTTATGTAGGACAGAGGGACCAGTGCGTATTCAATACTCAGGCTCTCGTCGAGTGCTGCCTGCTTTGCATATCTGTCCGCCAGCTCATTTCCATGGGTTCCAACATGCGCTTTAGTCCAGCTTACAGTTACTTTTATTTGATTTTCTTTTAATAGCCTCCAGATGATTCCTTTTATTTTTTCAATCGTTTCATTTTGAGTCCGGTGGCTTTGGAGTAAGTGGATACTAACTTCGCTGTCTGTCCTAATTATAAATTCCTTTTCATCGTCCAAACTCCTTCCACAATGATCTTCAATCCAGCTAACAGCTTTTAGGAGAGCTAATGCCTCAGCTTGGTTGTTTGAGCACCAGTGAGCAAGCTTAAACATTTTTGTTGAACCTCTTGGCCATCACACAGTACCACAAAAGAACACCCAACATGTGAACCGATCTTGCTACCATCTGTAAATATTTCATATTTGGTCTTTTCGTTTCCAGGGTAGCTTTCAACTTTAGGTCGTTCCGCCGGGTGTGACCACTTTTCTGCCATTAAGGGGCCCTCGATTTCATAGCTTGGAAAGCCGTTGCTCATTTTTCGTGCATCGTAAATTTCTTTTAATTCCGCTAACCTGAAGTCTATCGGTATAATACCAGCTAAAATTATGCTGGCATGATACGAAATTGTGCGGTACCCTCTGATAATCCTTAACGCCATCTGCCGCTGAACGCTACGCATCTTTCGTTTAGTTTCTTTATTTTTAATGATAGCTTCCGACCACACGGGAGCGGCATATGTAAGGATTGGAAGGATCGCACCAGAGTAAATTATTTCAAGAGCGTCATGATTTAAACCCCATGTGACTTTCGCTGAACGAGCCAACATATTAATGAGTTGGGAAGTTCTGTCGCAAATGTAGTTTATATGGTGCTTCCAGCTGAGGCGTTTGTCAAACCAGACCCCCAGGACCTTTAGCTCGTTTACTTGCTTTATCTCCATGCCGTTGAGCTCTACTTTAATCGGTTTCAGTTTGTATTTGCCGGTGATGTGCAGGAGTTGAGACTTGTTTGTATTAAACTTTATGTGATTTCGTTTCGACCATTGACTCACAGTTGTAAGTGCTCTGTTACTTAGTCTTTCTAACTCGTCCTCGTTCTTTGCTTGAACAACTAAAATCAAGTCATCAGCGAAGGCAACCGCCTCAACATTTCTTGGGAATGTAGATGTAAGTAGCGAGTTATACATTAGATTCCAAAATCCTGGTCCGCAGCATGACCCTTGCGGACATCCTTTCTCCATACGCCGAAAAAACTTTTCATTGTTTGTGGACAAGTAAGCACTTCTTTCATCAAAATAGTTTTTACTCAATCTGAAGAGGTTCATAGGACACTTGTTTCTTACCAGCTGGATCAAAATTGAGTCCCATGAGGCTGAATCGAATGCTCCAGCGACATCTAAAGCAATTAGCACTGTTTGATTTCCATTGTTTTTGTGTTCAGCTATTTTCTGTTTTATGTACATTAATTCATCGGTGGTACTGCGTTGGGGTGTGAAGCCGTATTGCAAAGGGGAAATGATATGTTTTGAAGTCCACCAATAGCGCAATCTGTTGTTCAATAGCTTTTCCAATATCTTACCACTAAGTGGCAGCAGGCTGATCGGTCTGAATTTGGATGCTTCTTCTGATGATTCTTTGCCTGGTTTTGTTAGCAATATAATTTTAGCAATTTTCCACGACTTTGGAAAACACCCTTTGTTTAAGCATCTATTATATAAATTCGTGAAAGTGTCTGGAAAGAGTTCTACAACTTTAAGTAAAATATCACGAGTGAATCCGTCCTCCCCTGGGGTCTTATTTTCTTCAAAATCGAAAATAGTATCAATTATTTCATTTTTTGTAAATTCCTTATCCAGTGTATCCGTTGTGTATTGTTGGATCTCACTCTTCAACTCTAATTTGCACGAATCAAGTGTGCTTTCGTCCCGAGGAATTAATTTGTCCATAATCAACTCTACCGTGTCTTCAAGACCCGATGTATATGTGCCATCAGCCTTCCTCAATGTTGTTAAAGTAGTTGCTCTTTTAAGCTTTCCAGCTGCTGCTTTATAAACTGTATTCCATGGATTTGTCGCATCGGTCGCATTGCAGTACATTCTCCAAGATAATTGCTTCGCTGTATTAATCTTCTCGGCGTATTCCTGTTTCATAAGCAGAAACTCTTGTCTCCTTTTTAGGCGAAGGTCTTCATTTTCCTTGGTGTTTTGGTACAACCGCCTTAGTCTACGAACTGTCTTACGAGCATCTGTAAGTTCTTTGTTCCACCATGGGTTGGATTTGTGTTTCATAATTGAAGAGGAGCTGTAACATGGTATGGATTCAAACATGCTGTCGAGATAATTTTGGTGATTCTCTTTACTTCTTTGTTGATGTCATTTTCCTTTTCCAATTTTTTATCTAACATTTTGTCAAGAAATTCGGTTTCTTCAACAAAAGGTGAGGCAGAGGGCATGTCGTGAACATATTTCTGAGCATGCATTTGAAGTGATTCCTCGAATTTGACCCAATTCGCTTTTTTTGTCTTAAAACGGCGACACTCTCCTCTCCCATTTGTACTTTCCATGTTTTGATATTGTATTTCGTATGTCAAGATTTCATGGTCCGAGCAGCTTTCATATTTACCGTTCCTCCAATTTTTGGTGAGCCTGATAAGTTTTGCAGTGGTTATAACAATATCGATCTTGCTTTCACCATTATGTTTCAAAAATGTCGGCTTTCCATCATCCTCATTTGCTATAAATAGTGATTCTGCAGCGACAAAATCTTCAAGTAGCCTTCCTCTACGGTTTGTGAGTCGGTCGTACCAAGTAACGGATCTTGCATTACTATCAACTCCAAAAACTACATCTGAATTCCCCTTTAGGGAGTTTGTCTGAAGGGTATTATGCATTCGTTGAAGACTGATTTCTAAATTTTCTTGATCTGAAAAATATCCACTGACAGCTATTAATGTGTTAGTTTTACTCACTTTTATCTCGACGACCACAAAATCTGATGATGATATTTGTATTTGCATAATTGCATCCAAAGATGGATTCACCACTATAACCGCAGCTCTAGAGTTGGACTGACCTTCTGCCTTAATATAAAAGGTTCTCCAGTGATTGGGTAAGCCACATATATTCCCACTCCTGCAGTGTGGTTCTTGGACTAGAATAACGTCTGCTTTATAATCCTCAACTGCTTGACAGAGACTGCTCGTGGCTGCTCTTGAATGGTTCAAATTAATCTGTAAAAATTTTACCACATCTATTAATTTTTGCTTATTGGCCATAATCAATGGAATCCTGCATCCTTCTTAGCAGTGCCTGATAGCAAGGGCATGCTTTATCGAACACGGTATGGTTTGTGTCGATAAGAGGCTGTTTAAGCTTCAAGTTTTGGATTCTTTTATTTCTAAGAACACAATTTACACATTTATTATCTGACTTATGTGCCTTGCACTCTTTAAGCGAGTGGTCTTCAGACGCGCAGATAGGGCATGCTTTAGCTCTAGAGCAGCTTAATTGCTTGCCAGCATCAGTCGCTGCACCATGAAACTGTGAGCAATGGAAACAGCGACGGATGTGAATATTATCTTTCGTCCGACATACTGTGTATTTTATTTTAAGCTTTACCTGTAGTATCTTTTCCCTTAGTATGGGATCGACCTCAACAACTGCATGGCGTGAGTTAGATTTCTTATTATTGATGAAAGTCTTCAAATTGAGGATGGAATCGTTCGAAAATAGGGCAGCATTTTGCTTTTGACGACTTCGCAGAAATTATCCTGGCTGACTTCATTTGGAACGTCGTATACGATGATTCGAGGCATAGATTTGGCTTTGTTTTCCGCAATCAACAAGTGTGGAATGTTTTTGTTTACCTCCTCGATTACCTTCTTCGAATCCTCTTTCGAGGTTGTCTCTAAGATTAGATTACCGTTTGCGTGTGACGTCATCTTGGATATGCCGATTCCCAATTCAACGGGATCTATTTTTTCTTTAAACACTTTTTTCGTATCTTGACCAGTACCTTTCGGTTTGATGATTACTTTATAGGCCGGTTTGGGAGGCCCAGAATCTGACTTAGGCTTCGGAATTTGTAAGACTGACGAGTACATACCGGGCTTTTGACCACCTGTTGATTTACTCTGTAGGTCAATGATTTGATCGTTCAAGATATTGTAGATACTCTCGAAGTTACCCACAGCTTCTTTGAGTAGATCTTTAAAAGCTGTTTTCAAATTACCGGAGTTATTATCACTAAATTAACATTTTTGACTGTGGTTTGAAAGAGAACATCCACTTGGGACGCCATCTTGCCCCCACTCGGGGCAGTATAAGGGAGTATAAGAGAGGGAAAGTATGATAGAGGGGGAAGCATAACGGTGGAGGAAGTACCTATAACGAGGGGAAGTATAACGGAGGGGACGTATAACGTGGGGGGGGGGTGTAAGAGAGGGAGAGTATGATGGAGGGGGAAGCATAACGGTGGAGGAAGTATAACGGAGGGGGAATTTTTTTTTTTTTTTTTTTTCAAAAAATTTGCAAAGTTTTTTTTTTTTTCAAAAAGTTTTATGTTTTTTGTTTTTTTTTCGAAAAATTTTCCAACTTTTGATTTTTTTTAAAAATTTCCAATTTTTTTGTTGTTCGGAAAATTTTCTAATTTTTTTTAATTTTCCAAGTTTCTTTTTTAAATTTGCGCTTTTTTTCCGAAAAATTTTATAAGTTTTTTTTTTTCAAAAGTTTTGTAAGTATCAAGGTAGAAATAATGGGATTTTTGGGCAAGAGAGGTCCCTCTCGTAAGGCGTGGAAGTATGAAATTTCTCCCTACTAAAGTGATAATAACTGGTAAAAAAAGTAAAAAAAAATGGCCTACCTAAAACAAAATCAGGGTATCTGAAAATCGAGGGGGATACTAAACCAACATGACCGCCAAGTCTTGCGGGGTCCCAAGTGAAAGTTTGAAGAGGGATGAAGCGCCCGTGCTCCCGTTTTCAAGCTCCCCTTGGCGGCGTCGCGAAATCCTTGTTTACAGGAAATAATTAATCAGTGATTACTGATGAGTTAGGTGATAATAATATTAGGTGTACAAAATGAAACTCGCCTAAATTCTACAAAATTCGAATTTACCCTGTGGCTGAGTTTCATTTTGTACACCTAATAAATAAAAATTGTAGGAAATTTAATTCTCTATAAATTTGTTCTTAATTATTTTTTCTAGGATGCACCATTATCGGAAATAATTTTTTTTTAAATAAATTTATCTTGAAAACAGTGCGTCCTAGAGAAAAATTGAATAGAATAAAAATTAAAGAGAATTAAATTTCCAACTGATTTTATTTAGTGCATTTTTTCAATATCTTAACGGTTTACGATTTACAAGCCTTTAAAAATTAACCTTCTTAATGGTTATACTTCAATAACCTTCTTACACGGAGAAGGTCAACTTTTGATGGACTTTAACGCCTAAAATGTTCAAAATTTTGAAAAAATGAACTACTGGGTGTACAAAATGAAACTCGGCTAAAATCAACAAAATTCAAATTTACCCTGTGGCTGAGTTTCATTTTGTACACATAATATGTTGTCGATTACTCTGAAATCTTTAAAATTTCGGCAAAGATGCTTGTCTACAGGCTCTTCGTAGGGTTTCCTCCATGGCCGTTTTAGGGAGACGAGTAAACTTTTGAAAGTTGAAACACGAGTTTTATTTCAATATTAAAGTTTGGAGGTTTTGGGCCTTTTTAAAAAATTCAGAAAAACTTGTAGGATATTTTTGGGAAACAAGAACCGAAATTACCGTGAGCTGTAAAAACGACAACCATAAACAAAACGAATAAAAACGTTTCATTACCCCCACGGAAAAAGTTGGAGAGTCCCAAGGCGGTTGTAAAATTGTTGTAATTCTTTTAGCTCCTTCCTTCTTAGGGGAACGCTTCAATTTTTCTTCCCCGGTTACTATATCAATTTTTCGACCCCGCGGTTTTAATATATGGACCGCGATTTTATAAATATCCCAGCGCGGGGTGTATTCCCCGGTGCCCCTCGCCACGGAACCCTCATTAAAAACATATTTCTTACCGTCGGATTTTTTTATCTTCTTCTAATCCTGCGTTTATGCTCTTCTCTGATTTCACAACCCCACTTAAGTATTCTTACGGCAGATGTTTGATTTGCATAATACAACCAAATATCTTTCCTTGCTTCTTTTTTTGACGTCTCACCTTCAGGTCTGAATCTTTAATTAAAGAAATACTGCAACAGTAAAACGTTTTCAGAAAATTGACGCTTCATTGTTAAAGTTTGAAAATAAAAAAGCGGTTGAAAAGTGTGTTTTTCGAGTCTCTCTGGTCATCGCTTTGAAGATCGATAGACGAAAAAGAGCCAAAGGGAGAAAGAAAGAGTACAAGAGTTGCTGCGGTAGATTGTTAGGCCACCTCAATGCACGCTTTGTGGTTCAATGGGCATTTGTCTCCTATAATGAAGAGGTATTGTTAACATTTCTAGTCATCGCCTTTTATTTTTTTCTCGTAATGTATATAAAAAAAAACTTTTGTTTTCGTTTTTTTTGTTGTTTGCCCCATTCTTTGGAAATTTTTTTTCTTAATGAGTTATGGAGTATGACTTACTAAAAGACTTTTTTTTTGCAACACCCGCATGATAAATACCTTTTCTACCTTATTTAGAAGGAGCCCCTTTCTCAAGGTTTCCTTGAAAATCCTTTTTTTTTTTCAACGTCTATCTCAAAAATGAGTTGGTACTTGTGATTTTTGACACCAGAACAACGCGCATGCGTTGTTAGTTCCCGCGATTTTCAAAAATTCATCTTTAACATTTGCCTAAATTCAAACTAGTTTGAGAACATGAGGGGGTTAATTTTTTTCCTCTCGTAAGATAAGCTTTTGAGGAGAGGAAAAATAATGAGCTCTCCTTGCTAGGGGAAAAAAAATTGACCCAATTATCAAACTTGTTATCTAACTTGTTATCAAACTTGTTATCTAACTTGTTATCAAACTTGTTATCTAACTTGTTATCTAACTTGTTATCTAACTTGTTATCAAACTTGTTATCTAACTTGTTATCTAACTTGTTATCTAACTTGTTATCAAACTTGCTGTCAAACTTGTATTCTAACCCTCTCGTGTTATCAGACTAGTTCGAGTTTAGGCAAATCTCGGTAAACATGACGGTACCATACAAAGCGCATGCGCGAGCTGTCATGTGTTTTTAGACGTTTTATCAAAAATTCATCTTTGAGATTTGCCTTAATTCAAACAAGTTTGATAACGCGAGGGAGTTAATTTTTTTCCTCTCGCATGGAGAGCTCGTTTGATTTTTTTTCCTCTCTAAACGAGTTTTCCATGTGAGAGACAATAATTAACCCCTCGTGTTATCAAACGAGCGCTCCTTGCGAAAGGAAAAAAACACCCCTCGTGTTATCAAACGAGTGCTCCTTGCGAGAGGAAAAAAACTAACCCCCACGTGTTATCAAACGAGCGCTCCTTGCGAAAGGAAAAAAAAATTCACCCCCTCGTGTTATCAAACGAGCGCTCCTTGCGAGAGGAAAAAAACTAACCCCACGTGTTATCAAACGAGCGCTCCTTGCGAAAGGAAAAAAAAAATCACCCCCTCGTGTTATCAAACGAGCGCTCCTTGCGAGAGGAAAAAAACTAACCCACTCGTGTTCTCAAACGAGCGCTCCTTGCGAGAGGAAAAAAACTAACCCCCTCGTGTTATCAAACGAGCGCTCCTTTCGAGAGGAAAAAAATTAACCCCCTCGTGTTATCAAACGAGCGCTCCTTGCGATAGGAAAAAAATTAACCCCTAGTTTTATTTAAAAAAATTAATGATGCAGAATGGAACTTTGCCATCCTCAAACCAGTTGTTTTTTCTTAACCCAAGAATCGCTTCTTTTCCGGATTTCCGTAAGTCCCAAACTCGCATTTTTTTTTTTTTTTTTTTTTGATGTCTGTTTAAAAAAAAAAAACAAAACATAAGACGCGCGGCTAATCAGAAGAAAGCTCGCGCATGCGCATTCCTCTGCGGGCTCGTGCATGCGCGTTGTATGGTACCGTTAATTCACAACCCAAATCTCAAAGATGAATTTTTGAAAAACGCGGGAACTAACACGCATGCGCGTTGTTCTTGTAAACTCACAAGTACCAATTTTAGGGACGCCGTGGAGTTCCACGCAGCCAAACAAAATTTATAGAGAAAATACCGAAAAAACATGGTTTTTACTCGTCCTTCTTCTTCTCCTGCTAATTCTACTTCTCCACTTTGCGGTCTGATTTTTACAGAGTGTTTTGGTTTATTTTAGTTAAGTTAATCGCTGTAAACATTTTATAATTTTTATGAAAATGTAAAAGATCATTGAAAGAAAAAAAAATTAATTAAATATTCCTAATTTTTATACACCTTCCTATCTAAAAGGAGGTAGCTTTGAATAGAAAAAAAAATTATTTTCATTAATTTAAGGTCTGCGATATCATTTAAGACAGTAATTAGGTGGGGGTCGTCGTCCAGAAAATTTGTATAATGAGGTTTTTCCCTTAACTTGAAAACCATCTAAAAAACAATGAAGGGGTAAAAGGGGATGGGGAGTGTCCTTAAGCACATCCTAGATGTACGACGACGAATGGGGGGGGGGGGGGGGGGTCGAGAAAATGGGAAAAATACCGCATCGGGCGAAGAAGCCGACTGGTGCGGGGGAGGGGTCTTTTCATTAAGACAAAACGGAGCGACGGAGTTGAATACCGAGGAGAAAAATCTTTTTTGCAGTTGAGAAGAGTGAAGAGAATGGAAATGGCTGAGAGGTAAGCTTCTAATTGTCAGGAGGGGGGGACGGAAGGATAGAAAGGCAGAGAGAAGAGAGGGTTACCCAGTAAAAAGAGGAATAAAAGAGGAAAAAGGAAGAACGAGCTAATGAGGGCATCCCTTCATCTAGGAGACTAATCTTTCCACACAGATATTAAAAAACGAATATTTAAAAAAATATTTTCACCCGATATTCGTACCTTCTGCAACCTTCCGCATCCTCCAGATCATCTTGAACCTTCTGAAACTTTCTAAAACGTTGTGGGACGTTGTATGCATCAGCATCAGCATCAACAGTTCAGTGCGTCAAACGTTCAGCAGTTCCGCCCCTTCAACCCGCTGATTGGTGGAACTTCAACCTCGGAACGAACTTCTCGACATCTGCGACACTCACAGCTCGACAGTTCGCGTTCCAGCATCCGCACACGCATCTTCGAGACATCATCGCTCGACGCATCCTTCACCCTTCTTTCTCCGTGCGGGGGTGATGTGGGTACCACAGCATATGATCTAAATATCATAGTCTAACAAATCACATCACACACAACACATCTCTTTCTATCAGTTCTAAATTAGTGGTGAATAATCACATCTTCATAGTCAATCGACGAGAGAAAAATAGGGAATGAATTAAAAAAAGGGAATTATGTGCGAATTCACTGTTCAGTGCCATTATGATATCAAAAGTGACCTGCTGTTTACGTCAGGGGCTAAACTGTGAGAGAAGTTTAGAGACTTTCATTAAATTCAAGTCTTAGCGAGTGGAAAATGGAGCATTAACCTTTTGAAAGCGTCTCGAGAACAAATGTGACGTTTTATGTCTCAATTGGAGATAAGTACACATGTCCCTTCACAATATATCTTTCCCGCCCTTAATGGCCGCACACAAATCGTTGAGTAAATTAATACACGTGGAAGGGGGGGAACCCCTCGGATTATGGCGAAGATTTTATAGCTTGACACAACTCCGTGTAAACGGAGACTGTTGCCGTTATAAGCGATTTCATTAACGATTAACGATTTCCTTAGGTTGCCATTTTCAGACAACGTTCTAGAAGAATAAAGAATATTAAGACTTGTTAAATAATTTAATGTATCGTGCAATTTGGTGCTAAGCAGGCTAAATAAATAAATTCTGAAAGTTTCCAAGTGATACAAAAGGTTTTAGAAGAGTTGGTCGGACGGGTTTTCCCAGTTTTTCGCCTGTATCTCCAAAACGGTACGTCGTAGCCAAACAATATATAAGTTAAAAAAGAAAGCTGACTAAATTTCCTATAAATTTGCTTCAATAAAAATTTTTGTATGACCAACGGCGCCCAAGCTACACGGCGGCGAAAAACAATGTAAAAAAAAACGAAAAAAGTTTGACCGCGTGACTTTTCGCAGTTTTCGCCTGTATCTTCAAAACGATACGTCGCAGCCAAAAAATGTAATACACAAAAATGAAAGCTGACTAAATTTCCTTTAAAATTGGTTCAATAAAATGTTGGATACGACCTAGGAGTCCTTGAAATGAGGGCTGTCAAGGAATCCTTTCGATTTCCTCCCTTTTTTACAAGGAACTTTAAGGAGTCCTTGAAAGGATGGTTCTCATTGGCTATATAAAAGGAATCCCTTTAGATTTCCCTCCGTTTTTACGAGGTAGCTATTGAGGTACCTTAAGGAGTCCTTGAAATGAGGGATCTCAAGGAATCCTTTCGATTTCCCTCCCTTTTTACAAGGAACCCTAAGGGGTCCTTGAAAGGATGGTTCTCATTGGCTATAAAAGGAATCCTTCAGATTTCCCTCCGTTTTTTACGAGGTAACTATTGAGGTACCTTAAGGAGTCCTTGAAATGAGGGCTGTCAAGGAATCCTTTCGATTTCCCTCCCTTTTTTACAAGGAACCCTAAGGGGTCCTTGAAAGGATGGTTCTCATTGGCTATAAAAGGAATCCCTTTAGATTTCCCTCCGTTTTTTACGAGGTAGCTATTGAGTACCTTAAGGAGTCCTTGAAATGAGGGCTCTCAAGGAATCCTTCAGATTTCCTTCCGGAAAAAATCAAAATTGATTAAATTTTCCTGTTTTGAATGTTCCTTAAGTAAGGTTGAGAGTGGAAGTTGAAAAGGAAATCAAATCCCCTTCTCCCACTTACTTATATACTTATCCCAGACAATGGGATTTCCAGGATCTTAGGAAAAGAGGCTCTTAAGATCATTAGATCTCTTTAACCTTACACATTCCCGACTTAAAAACACTCAAGATTTCCCTTTTACTTTCACGAAAATATTCATTTTCATCGTCTAGAGTACAAGGAATTTTTTAAAACGCTCCAAATTACATTTTAATTACATTTTATTATCTGATAGGTACTGCTGACCTCAGATGCCGAAATACTTTAAAACGGTAGTAAAAATTCGATTATAAAAAAAATGGGGGTACTTGTGAGTTTACAATACCAGAGCAAGGCGCATGCGCCTTTTTTATTTTTAGTTCCCGCGTTTTTTCAAAAATTCATGTTTGAGGTTTGCCTAAATTTAAACTAGTTTGATATCACGAGAGGTTAATTTTTTCCTCTCGCAAGAAAAGCTCGTTTGGATTCAAACGAGATCCCCTTGCGAGAGGAAAAATTAACCTCTCGTGTTATCATACGTTTGAAAAAACGCGGGAACTAAAATACAATGCGCATGCGCGTTGTTTTGGTATCGTCAACTCGCAGGTTCCTGGGTCCCAGTCGAATTTTTAGGGATAGATAAGGAAGAATTTCAATGAAATTTTCAGAAAAGGGTTTTTCAAGGAACCTTTATAAAAAAGGGCCTTAGATTGCTATTACTACGCCCTACTAGTTGAACTGGAAAAATCTTTTTCTTTTTTTAATGAATAAAAGGACACTCGTTTTTCAACCCTTCATAGAATACCTAAAATGCCCTTCAGGGCCCTATTTAAACCCTAATGAATTCTAATTTATCAAGTTTTATAATTAATTAGGGCCCCGACAGGTGGCTTAAGCCCCCTTGAGAACAATCTATGCTGGGATTAATTTTTTAGATATTACACAAAATAATTCAGCGTGCAAACAAATTCCATGGACTCATCGTTTAGAAATTTTGAAGTTCTTTTAACTTCCTTAAAGAGGTTTTGTGATACCCTGTACTTCGGGTTTTTGCGGAAGGGTCTTCCAGACCCCGGAGGGTCAAATCGAACATTGATCTTAACTTTGTCTGTGGTGCCGGCCGTCCGTAACATTTTTCCGGAAGCGCATTAAACGAAACTTAAGACAGATCTCCGCCATATTTGCAAAGAAAAAAAATTGAAAAATTGAATTGGTGAAAATAGCGGACGTGAAGTGTTCTGGAATCTTTAGTTAGACATATCTCCGCCATTTTTGCGATTTTCGAGAGAAGCTCTTGATATTTTTAAGATTAATACAAAAGGAAGACTTGGTGAAAATCGGATGAAAACTGCGGCAGTTTTCCGGAAATATGCGACGGAAGGAAGGACGGACGTCACCACAGAACCTCCCTACCATGGGAGAAAAGGAGAAAAGGCCTGTCTAGAACGTCAGGAATCCTCCTAGGACTGTCTAGAACGTTAGGAATCCTTCTAGGACTGTCTAGAACGTAAGGAATCCTACAGGACTGTCTAGAACGTAAGGAATCCTCCTAGGACTGTCTAGAACGTAAGAATCCTCCTAGGATTGTTTGGAACGTCAGGAATCCTCCTAGGACTGTCTAGAACGTAGGAATCCTCTAGGACTGTCTAGAACGTCAAGAATCCTCCTAGGATTGTTTGGAACGTCAGGAATCCTCCTAGGACTATCTAAACGTCAGGAATCCTCCAGGACTGTCTAGAACGTAAGGAATCCTCCTAGGACGTCTAGAACGTCAGGAATCCTCCAGGACTGTCTAGAACGTCAGGAATCCTCCAGGACTGTCTAGAACGTAAGGAATCCTAGGACTGTCTAGAACGTAAGGAATCCTCCCAGGACTGTCTAGAACGTCAGGAATCCTCCTAGGACTGTCAAGAACGTCAGGAATCCTCCAGGACTGTCTAGAACGTCAGGAATCTCCTAGGACTGTCTAGAACGTAAGGAATCCTCCTAGGACTGTCTAGAACGTAAGGAATCCTCCAAGGACTATCTAAACGTCAGGAATCCTCCAGGACTGTCTAGAACGTAAGGAATCCTCCAGGACTGTCTAGAACGTAAGGAATCCTCCTAGGACTGTCTAGAACGTCAGGAATCCTCCAGGACTGTCTAGAACGTAAGGAATCCTCGTAGGACTGTTTAGAACGTAAGGAATCCTCGTAGGACTGTCTAGAACGTAAGGAATCCTCCTAGGACTGTCTAGAACGTAAGGAATCCTACACGACTGTCAAGAACGTAAGGAATCCTCCTAGGACTATCTAAAACGTCAGGAATCCTCCAAGACTGTCTAGAACGTAAGGAATCCTCCTAGGACTGTCTAGAACGTCCTAGGACTCAAAATGAATTCTAGCTATTGGCCTCACTTTCGAATTTCACAATCACTTCTCTTTGAAGAAGTTAATTATTAAAAAGGGAAAAAAATAAAAACATAAATAATTGCATAATTTTATTATAAACGGGAATCCTGAAGTAACAAACAAGGAAGAAAAAGAAACTGGTAACGCAATAGCAGGACAATGGAATATAATAAAATATATATATAATAAAGTAGGTAAATATAATAATAATTCAAAAAAAAATACAGGTTTGGAGAAAATGCGCTAATATCATTGGCAATAAGAAAAAAAAAATTCTTAACACCTAGTTCTTTGGAATCTGACTAAATACCCGAAGTGTCAGAGCTTAAAAATCGGAGTGCCTTCAAGGAGAAGGGGAAAAACAAAAGGACGGATTTGTCTCTAGAAATCAGATCGTTTTTATTGGAAAAAAAAAATATGAATTTCCAGGAAGAATTTTCGCTCCGTCATAGGTGAGTCTGTAAAAGAGAAAAATGAAATAATAAAAATATAAAAAATTTTTGTCATCCGTGAAAGCATAAAAGCAGTGCTTTGTCTTCAAGCAAGAGCTCATTCTGGTGGCGATTTTATATAAGCTTTCTAAACCTTTTCCGCCATTGAAAAAGTTCAGATGTTTGAAGCAAAGGGATAGGATCAACATACAACAATTTTTGTTTATATTATTATTATTTTTTATCAACAATGGACACGGTTACATTACAACACTAATACAACAATAACAAGTGTAACAAATTTTTTCCTCACACAAATTAAATAATGTTATAACATAGAACCCAATCCAAAATAAATTTTTGCGATATTGAAAATTAGACAACAAAAAAGTATGTACAAAATATCCAACAGGCAAAAACTAAAAGAAAACTTGAAAATAAGTTTTCTGTAGACTTAACCTTTTTGGAGACTTCCTGATGAGGTGCAAAGGACCTTTAAATCTGGGGAAAAATTTTGACTCCAAAATGCCAGAAAATTTTGGAGTCAATGACTCCAGAACATTTTGGCCTTGTCAAAAGGGAAGAAAAAAAAATTCCCACAAATCGAAAGGTTAGACCCTTTTTGCCTATTTGCACCGACCTATATTTTTTAAATATGTAATTAAAATCTTTTACATAAACTTTGCCATAAGTTGAAAAGTTAATATCACTTTTTGAAATGTGAAAAAAAATAACGTTTTTAGCAGTCACGAGCTTTATCTTCTAAAAACTTTTGGCACTTGTTAGCTTAAAATTTAGAGGACAAATTGTGATGATCAAAGGGCTTAGGTTTTTAAGATTAAGAAATCTTGATTATATAATAAAATTAGGAAAGGGGGAATTTATAACTCATAGCGCAACTGCTAAAACTTAATAATGTTGTAGTTGAAGTTATTTTGTTTGAAAAAATTTACAAGACATTTAAAGCAATTTTTAGTATTAGCAAACTGTAAAAACGGGTAAACATTACAATTTTTAAAACTTCCGTCATCACATTTTTAGCGATTCAAGCGCTAATCACAATGTCAAGCTAGTTAAAGATATTCATATATTTCGTTCAACGGATAAATTGGGCTGAAGAGGGGGTTAAAAAGCCATTACCGACAGTGTTGCCATTTGATGGGAGACTTCAAAACTAGGAGAGGTTAACACTGGGTTGCCACCTGATAATGAGGAGGTTACAGTCGGCCATTTTGAATTTCCGTATTTACGTATAAAACTTCAAAAATTAAAAAAAAATGTATATTGTATTCAAAAACATAATGTAATAGTTATCTCAAATTCCCGAATGGCGGCAACCCTGTTTCAAAACAAATATAACCTATAAGATCTTACTAACCTAAAAAAAGAAATCAGGATATTCACAATGCCTTTTCTTTCTTTGTGTTAAGCCATAGGAAAGGGCACAGGCGGAGTCTTTCGCCGTATTGCCATGGCTCCCTTCGAATAAGAAATGGCCTTGCAATAAGGCGGACTATGTGGAAGAAATTTTTTTTACCAAGATAATTTTAATGCAGGAATGTGAACCAAAAACTTTTTTTTGTTCTTATCATCTGGCAACACCGTTTACCAAACAACTCGACAAATACAACAATAAGTACAAAAATATAAAATTAACTTTGGTTGAAAAGAAAATAATGAAATAAATAAAATCCATTTTTCAAGGCCACTTATTGACGCTTTCGGCCCGTTTCCGCTCACGATAAAAAATATAACGTCCAGTACAAAAAGAATTATTTTTTTTTAGTTCTAGCTACAAAATAAATAGGCAAGTCTTTTAATCGGATCCAAAGTGCTTAATAACGGCATATATACAACTTCTACTTTCGTACTACTTGATATGAGATATACACAAGGCGCTTCTTTTTTAAATTTTGGTTTAAAAAAAATAACAAGAGGAGACCACGATCTCATTTTATCCTAGCCGAAATCTTTGGTTAAAACTAAAAGCAAAACATAACCTATACAAAATAACCTAGGGGTTTTTCGTTTTATTCGCCAGAGTATAATGCTCAATAATTTTATTTGCTAACTGTGAAGGAGGGAAGAGTTCCGAGAAAATAAATCTATGACATCTTGGGTTTAATAAAATGTTGTCTATTTTTGGTTTAGATTCATGGCCTTCACTTGTTTAAAATTTTTAAAAAAATTAGGTATATTGGCAACATTTACACTAAACTAAAAAAAAAATTGCTATTATCACATAATAATATTTTGGCAAACGCCATGGAATTTACATAATTAAAATATATACACCGGGGAAAATTAAAAACTTTTTTTCAATTGCTGCCATCCGGGAAGAATCGCCAGTTTAATGCTGTAAAAACAAAAGGGGGTGTTACAATTCCTATATCTCCAGGGCGGGGAAAGAGAACACCAAGTGCATAAAATAAGAACAAGAAGCTTAAGCGTGCAGACAAAAAAATAAATAATAATAATTGACGAAAAGATTTTAATAATTTTTTTTAAATAAATTAAGAATCTTTTTGTTCACAGAGTGGAAAAGCAAAGCAGCCAAAAATAATAATAAAAACTACCAAAAGATTTGAGTTTTTTTAATTTTTTGTTTTTAAATTAGGTGATATATGTCGGGGATTGGAAAATTTTGGTTTACGGGAGAAGAGGGTAACACTGTAAGTGTCTTCTTAAGGTTCATCCTCTGGGTGCGTAGATGTACTCTTTTGGCTGTAGAAGTGGTTAGGCCCTTATGTGAGAGAGAGTGAGGGTACTCTTCCGATGGAAACCAGTAACCGATCTGTGCTCTCGGTGAAGGTGCGTGAATGCAAATTTGAGGAGAAAAGACAGGAACTCTGGCACTTCTCAAATTCCAGCCCTCGCCATTCACCGAGAGCACAGACCAGACTACTCCCGGTCACCGTTCTCCATCCCCGACATATATTTTTGAAAATAATATTTTCCGTCGAATTCGTACCTCCGATTGGCGCCTAAACGCAAGCTGTGCTCTCCCACTGACACCTCTCAAGTGATGCTTTATTTTTATTATGTGAACATAAATCATCATTATTATTATCGTTATGTTTTTTTAAAAGAGCAATAAAATACCAAAAGGTACCTTAATTTCAACACATTTTATTTTTAAATCATGCTTTTTGAGACTTATATACGTGCATTTTTTGTCCAAATAAAATGCAAAAGCGATTTTGAATTCAAGATCTCAATAAAGGCCATTAGTTATATAAATAATTAATTATAAAGTGCGTCCATATTGATAATATTAAATAATTAGTTAATTAGTAGAGGAAAAATTAAAGTCCTCAACAGTTTCTATGGAACGGCCAGAACAGCCTTTTCTCTTTAGTATCAAGAAGTTTTTCAATAAATTTTGGAGTCTTTGGTGAAGATTGACCAATAGTAGGGCCCGTGGCAAATTAAACTTCGGGCAGAGAGGCTTTTTTATTAATCTAACTTGTAAACTTGTAAACTAATTAACCTTGTAAACTCGTAAATTAACCTTGTAAACTTGTAAATTAACCTTGTTAACTTGTAAACTAACCTTGTAAACTTGTAAATTAACCTTGAAAACTTGTACATCTAACTTTTTTATTTAATCTAACTTGTAAACTAATTAACCTAGTAAACTTGTAAATTAACCATGTAAACTTGTAAATCTAACTTTTTTATTTAATCTAACTTGTAAACTTGTGAACTAATTAACATTGTAAACTTGTAAATTAACCTTGAAAACTAGTCAATTAACCTTGTAAACTTGTAAATTAGCCTTGTAAACCTAAGTTTTTTATTTAATCTAACGTGTAAACTTGTAAATTAACCTTGTAAACTTGTAAATTAACCTTGTAAACTTGTAAATTAACCTTGTAAACTTGTAAATTAACCTTGTAAACTTGTAAATTAACCATGTAAACTTGTAAATTAACTTGTAAACTTGTAAATTAACCTTGTAAACTTGTAAATCTAACTTTATTTAATCTAACTTGTAAACTTGTAACTAAATTAACGTTGTAAACCTGTAAATTAGCCTTGTAAACCTAACTTTTTATTTTACTATAGGGTTTTTGGTTCATGCGTAATCGCGCAAATAGGGAAATTGCGCGATTACGCATGAACCAAAAACCCTATAGTAAAAAATACTTCGAATTCCTTAATAGGTAAAAAAGAGGTGGTGTAGTGACAATTAGGAGGTAGTGGGGCCCGAGGGGGTGCCGTATAAACGGATAGTTTATCCACCTTCCCGCAGTGTCCATAATACCGTCTAATGAAAGTCAAGTAAAAAGTGTAGGAGAATGAAAAATAAGGAAATAGTTCACCTGATGAGGCGTATTACGCCAAACCGGTCGTGAAATATCCGTTTTTTTCATTCTTTCTCCCTCTGTAACTTTTAATAGCACTAACTTTTTTATTTAATCAAACTTGTAAACTTGAAAATTAAACTTTTAAACTAAACTTGTAAACTTGTAAATTAACCTTGTAAACTTGTAAATTAACCTTGTAAACTTGTAAATCTAACTTTTTTATTTAATCTAACTTGTAAACTAATTAACCTTGTAACTTGTAAATTAACCTTGTAAACTTGAAAATTAAACTTTTAAACTAAACTTGTAAACTTGTAAATTAAACTTGTAAATTAACCTTGTAAACTTGTAAATTAACCTTGTAAACTTGTAAATCTAAAAGGGAAAGGTCGAAAACAGAGTAGATTCTGTCTACCTTCCCGCGGCGTCCGTACCACCGTGTAGTGTAGGTCAAGTAAATATAGAGAGAAAGAAAAGAATAAGGAAATAGTCCACCTGATGAGGCGTATTACGCCGAAACCGGTCGTGGAATGTCCTTTTTTTTCTTCTCTCTCCTCGCTAACTATTTTAACAAAAAAAAAAAAAAAAAAAAATTGTAAATCTAACTTTTTTATTTAATCTAACTTGTAAACTAATTAACCTTGTAAACTTGTAAATTAACCTTTTAACTTGTAAATTAGCCTTGAAAACCTAACTTTTTTTTATTTATCTAACTTGTAAACTTGTAAATTAACCTTGTAAACTTGTAAATTAACCTTTTAAATCTTGTAAATCTAACTTGCTGTAAATATGCTCATGGCAAATTGGCAAATAAATTATTATTATTATTATTAAGATATCTCCGCTATTTTTGTGGAGTTCGAAAAAAAAAAACTCTCGATTTTGATACACACAAAAGGAAGATTCTGTAAATTTAGTGATAACATCAGCTCTGGAAGACCAACCCAAAGAAGATTATTTTTTTTAATTCAGCCACGGTAACAACAAAAAGATGTAATTTTTGAGAGGTCGATCAATATGGACACACCTTTGTAAAATAAATAAAACGTACGATTCTTACCACTTCCGATAATGCTCCGTCTTCTGAAATGGCTTTGATATTGCTGTCTTTTTCATACCCCATCCCTTTGACTGGAGTCATTGGAAATCCTGCAGCAAAAAAAAAAAATAAAAATTTAAAAAATAAGTTAAAAAACTATTTTTAAAAACATCAGGACAACATTGATTGATTTGCTCTTTAGGTCTCCACTTTTCCCTTAATTGAGGAAAATGGCAATTTTCTCCAAAATCATGTAATTTTTGCTCTGGAAACAGTTTTGTTTATCATTTGAAAAAATCTTGAAGGCATGCAAAAAGCTGAATTGACTGATGCAAAGTATTTTTTATGGAAATGGTCAGAAAAAAATAAGAAGACTACTATTACATACCGATATCTCCGCTACTACTGCTTTCGGTAAACGAGGGTGTCCCTTCCGTCCAAGTAGGAGTCGATCCCTCGAAATGTCGTCCGCCGACGTTCGAACTTCCGCTTTCGACGCTCAGCGACGATTTGTCCGACCGACATTCAAGCCTCACTTCTGACACACTGACAACACACACGCACACAAATATACACTACAATTTCTACTATTCGAAAGATTTTTAAAAAATACATAATATGTATAAAAAAAAGACCCTGTAAAACAAAAAAATATGTATAAAAGAAAAAGAAAAAAAAGAAAGAAAAAAAATTAGGCACATTTTAAAGCAAAAATTAACTAAATAAAAAGTTGAGAGCTCATTCTCTCAAGGTAAAAAATAAAGAGGAAGAAGAGAGAAAGAGTCACTGATATTAAGGTTCAAGAATTTTTTTTCTCTTTTTTTTCTTTTAATTTGATAGGTTTTACAGAACCTCAGTTTACTCTTTAAACTCTGCTTACCTCACTTGTCCATCGAGGAAAGTAACGACTTGTTTTGTAGCCACCGAGCTATAGTCCCAACAAAAATAAATAAAATAAAATAAAAAAATAAAATGATTAAAACAAAAATTCAACATGGAAATGAAAGAAAAAAAAATGAAAATTTATTTTAAAAATTTACTTCAATCAGGAAGTAAAGTTAAAGGAAAATCGATTTCTTCCTCATTTTTAAGTTCAGTGTCAATAATTCTTGTTTTGAACACGTTTGAAGGTTTTACTGATTCTATGACAAACCACCTATGCAGAGATAGATTACTGGCTCGGAAAGCGTTTATAAAATAAAAACATGCATTTGGTATGGTTTTTACCTGGTGCTGTGGCGTGAGGCCGGTCGGTGGCGAAGCGGCGAAGAACCATCAATATGAGGGTCAGATCGGATGCATCTTCGAAGGTCGGCGGAGGCGTTGAACTACAAGGAAACCCCAAAGCTCCTAAAAAAATAATAAATAAATAAAGTACATAAAACAAAAAATTTTCTAGGTGCTCAACCTTTTAACTACATCAAACTTGTCTACTAAGCTTTGGTGATTAAGCTGTGTTTTAATAAAAACATTTTTAACCTGTTTTACAAGGGTTGCCTAATGAACACGCTATTTGTTAAAAAGGATTTTTTTAATATTATTTGGGCGAAAAAAAGAGGGAATCACAAAAAAGTTTATCTTTTTTTATTACTTTTTTTGCTATTGGATCTTTGCTGAGTGTTAAATCTGTTTGATTTGTGTAGGCTAACTCTAAGCGGACTCGACTGAACGGAACTGCTCTTTGAAACTGGGGATTTCGAGTCCATCGGCTCGCTTTCGCAATCTGCAAAACTTAATGTTAAGATGCCGCAGAAAAGAGAGGGGGAAAAAAAAGAAAAAAGGGACGGAGAGAGCCTTTGAGTACACTAAAATTAAAATTTATTCATTTGCCACATCTTAAATTGAACTTAAGTACTAAAATCAAAAGTAATCCACAGAGATGGGCATAATCGTAACCATACTTAGATTACTATTATAATCTTGTATTATTTTCGGTTATGATTACTTATGCGATTATATTACAACATTTAGATAACTTTTAAAGATATTTAAATATATTTTAAATAGTTTATTGAGAAAAACATATTCCCACCCTGTATGTATTCCACTGTGGAATGTATTGGGCGTAATCGTAATCGCAATTACGATTACGATTGTAATCACAAGTTTCTTAATTACGATTACGATTAAATCGCATTCGTATTTTTTTCTGCGATACGATTGTAATCGCATTTTTTTTACGATTACAACCGTAATCGTATTTTTTTTCTGCGATTACAATCAAATTGTTTTTTTTCTGTGATTACATTATAATCGTATTTTTTTCTGCGATTACTATATGTATTTTTTTCTGCAATTAGAGTCGTAATCGTATTTTTTTCTGCGATAATCGCATTTTTTCAGCGATTACGGGCGTAATCGTATTTTCGTTAGCGTTTACGGCTCGTATATGACATTTTTACTAAGATTACCTGATGTCATATACGAGCCGTAAACGCTAATGAAAATACGATTACGCCCGTAATCGCTGAAAAAAATGTGATTACGATTGTAATCGCAGAAAAAAATACGATTGTAATGGTAATCACAGAAAAAAAAATACAATTACGATTGTAATCACAGAAAAAAAATACGACTACGTTGTAATCGTTAAAAAAATGCGATTACAATCGTAATCGCAGAAAAAATACGAATACGATTGTAATCGTAATCGTAATTAAGAAACTTGCGATTACAACCGTAATCGTGATTGCGATTACGATTACGCCCAACACTGATTCCACACCACCCTGTATATGGAATATGAATAAGGCCATTTAGTATTTTTAAGCAATGTACTCAAAATACTCCCTTAAATGTTTAAATTTATAAATTCACACATAGGACATTGAGATACATAAATAATTTTTACACCAAAATATTTTCATTAGCAAAGAAAAAAATAAAAATTGGAACAAGAAAACTTTCACATTTAGGTTGCTTATCCATAAAAAGAAAAATAAAAGTAGACGTCAAAAAAAAAAAATTGTCAATCGCACATAAAGATTTTATTAAACCACGGTTTTGGCTATGAAAAAGCCATATCAGGTAAATTTAGTCATTAAATGAGGATTAAAAATCATTTTGAAGAAAGACATTCTATAACCATTCTGACCAATCAGGTCGAAGGATGAGGAACGCAAAAAGATGATTGGTTTAAAAGATGAAACGGTTAGGTTGAAAAGGTTAGGACTTTCAAACCGTTTCGACCTTCTCATCTTTTAAACCAATCACCTTTTTGCGTTCCTCATCCCTGGACCTGGTTGGTCAAAATGGTTAAAGAATGTCTTCCTTCAAAATTTTAATCCGACTAAATGTGAATTGGTTTGAAATTTAATGCTTTTTTAAAAACAGAATGCCTTTTTTTTATGGATTCTGTTTCAATTAAATTTTATAAAAATTTTGAAAATTTAAAGTTGTCTAAAAGTAGGAGTAAACAAATTTTTTGAAAAATTCCAATTTTAATGTTTTCCCGAAGCCACTTTGGCAGCACTGAAAATATCTTTAAACACAAATTTCAATAAATCATAGAAAGCAGAATATAAACACTAACTAAATAATAATAGCTTTGTTCCAACCGCAGTTTGAAACTCCTGGAGAAAGCGCAGAAGGATTCGGACGTCAAATTTGACGTCGTTCAAATCGTTTTTCCGTCAAATCCGTGCAAATCCTTCTGCGCATGCTCCAGAAGTTTCAAAACATTTTTCTGCGGTTCAGACAATGCTATTAAAAACAACTAAACTTGTGTATTGTAAGTAAATTGATTTTTTCCCCATATTTATCCTACGTTCTAAAAATCTAGAAGTCCTGTTCTAGTACATATAAGGTATTAACAATCAAGTTTACCAATAATATACAAGAAAAGGGAGTTTGAACCTTTTTTTTTAATTTGTTGAATTTCATGCACTTCAGCTTACGGAGGAACTTCCCCGTTGAGGGAAAAAAAGGCCGAAAATGTTCATCTGCTGGATCGATGGTTTGATTTTAAGAGGGGGGATCATGCGAGACTTTATTATTATAATAATATTGAGGAATTTAAAAACTATTTCCTTTTTAAACTAAACACTCCAGATCGTACAATCAATTTAAAAAAATGCCATCTACAATCCAGTGTTGGGCAAATATTATTCGAGAAACAAGAAAATTGATAAAAATTAAATTTAAAAGTATAATATATCAATATTAGCTTTGTTCCAACCGCAGTTTGAAACTCCTAGAGCATGAGCAGAAGGATTTGGACGGCATATTTGACATCGTTTGTCCGTTGACATTCTGCGCATGCTCCAGGAGTTTCAAACAGCGGTTGGAACAAAGCTAATGAATATAAATATCATGCCCGAAACTGTATGAAATAAAGAAAATTGATTCGAATAACGCCCAATACTGCTACAAATACGGGAGCTAAGAAAAAGGCAAACAATGAAAAAAAAAGCAAACGAAAATATCGACAACAAAGTGGACTGTGCATATTTTAAGATATAAAAGCAGTGCCAAATTTCGTTTTTTTCTTTTGGAGTCCACAATGTTGAGGATAATTTGATGAAATGGACCTGTATTATGTTTCCTAGGTAGGCCACGAGGAGGAACAGGTGGTGGGGCCTTAGTTTGGAGCGGTTGGGCGGGTGTCGCTGGGCTTGGCTTGTCCTTAAGTACCGACGGGTACGAAGGAGGCGGAGGTGAAGTCGCTGTCTCCGGCGAGCCTGATCGTTCGATACAAAAAAAACACCCAGAGCGACTCATTTTAATTTTTTTTTTTAATCAAAAAGGAATTAAAAAAAAACATAAAAACATTTTTCTAACAGAAAATATCACAGGGAAGACTCAATTTTCCATATAAGAACTATTAAAATAAAAGGGAAAACAAATTTAAGTGAAAAAAGGCACCTCAAAGATAAATCAAGGGACAAACAAATCTTTTTTGTTAAGGGCGATTGAATGGTTTCAGCGTTTTTAAAAAATGACTAAAAAAAAAATAAGTCCAAGCTTTGAAATGAGCTATTTTCTTAAAAACCAGAGGTGGGCATAATCTTTTTTATTATTTCAAAACAGTGTTGGGCGTAATCGTAATCGCAATTACGATTACGATTGTACACGCAAGTTTCTTAATTACCATTATGATTACAATCGTATTCGTATTTTTTTCTGCGATTACGATAGTAATCGCATTTTTTTAACGATTACAATCGTAATCGTATTTTTTTTCTGCGATTACAATCGTAATTGTATTTTTTTTTTCTGCAATTATCATTATAATCGTATTTTTTTCTGCGATTACTGTCGTAAACTAAGACGTATTATATTCAATTTTTTTTTAATTAAGAAAATACAATTACGCCCGTAAGTGCTGGAAAAAATGCGATTACGACCGTAATCGCAGAAAAAATATGATTATAATGTTAATCGTTGAAAAAAATACAATTACGATTGTAATCGCAGAAAATAAATACGATTGCGATTTTAATCTCAGAAAAAATACGATTATAATGGTAATCGCAGAAAAAAATACAATTACGATTGTAATTGCAGAAAAAAATACGATTACGATGTAATCGTTAAAAAAATGTGATTACAATCGTAATTGTATTTTTTTTCTGCGATTACCATTATAATCGTATTTTTTCTGCGATTAAAATGGTAATCGTATTTTTTTCTGCGATTACAATCGTAATTGTATTTTTTTTCCGCGATTATCATTATAATCGTATTTTTTCTGCGATTACTGTCGTAAACTAAGACGTATTATATTCAATTTTTTTTTTTTAATTAAGAAATACAATTACGCCCGTAATTGCAGGAAAAAAAATGCGATTACGACCGTAATCGCAGAAAAAAATATGATTATAATGGTAATCGTTGAAAAAAAATACAATTACGATTGTAATCGCAGAAATAAAAACGATTGCGATTTTAATCTCAGAAAAAAATACGATTATAATGGTAATCGCAGAAAAAAATACAATTACGATTGTAATCGCATTTTTTTTTACTGATTACAATCGTAATTGTATTTTTTTCAGCGATTGTAATCGATAAAAAAAATGCAATTACAATCGTAATCGCAGAAAAAATACGAATACGATTGTAATCGTAATCGGAATTACGATTACGATTATAATTGTAATCGCAATCGTAATAAGGAAACTTGCGATTACGATTATAATTGTAATCGCAATCGTAATTAAGAAACTTGCGATTACGATTATAATTGTAATCGCAATCGTAATTAAGAAACTTGCGATTACGATTATAATGTAATCGCAATCGTAATTAAGAAACTTGCGATTACAATCGTAATCGTAATTGCGATTACGATTACGCCCAACACTGTTTCAAAATGTAGGAAAATTGTAAACAAATGTTGATCAATGATCATCATTCAACACGATAAAGATAAAAAATTACGATTACGATTAAGATTATGCCCATCTTTAAAAACTGATGGCAAATTCCTAACGAGAGGTGCCTTCTTATAATCAAGCTTAATAATTTCAGACTACAAAAATCCAATGGGTAAGTGTTTCCTTACTTGGTTTGCTATGTCCATTGCCTGACGTGCCTGCTAAGTATGCGATATCACCATTATTAACTATCCCAAAATATCAACCAAAAAAAAAAAATTATTACCTGTACCATCAATTTCTATCGAATCCTGGGCTCGAACAGGCCTCGAAATGCTTTTCCTCTTCGACGGCGAATGCTTTAAAGCTGTAAACCCAACAAAATTTAGAGAAAAAATAATAAAAGAGTAAAAATTTTTTTAAAATCCCAAAAAGAACCAAAATTTGTGTAAAAACCGACATGCCATCAATTTCTACCATGTGAACACATGTGAACAAATCACAACATGCACACAACACTGAAAGCATTAGAAACAAAAAAAAATTTAAAATTTTTGATATGTTATTATTTTATGTGTTTGAAATGTTCAATCGGGGGGAGAAAAAAAAAATTATATTTGGGCAGTTAATTTTTTTTAAATAAACAAATAATTGCTAAAATAATTAGTTTAAGCATTAGTGCTATTGAAAGCTCTTTTTTTGTATACCCAAAATATAATGTTTGTTTATTTTTAATTTATTTACACTTTTTTCAATGCGTGCATTTCTGTTGAAACTGTGTTTACCTATGTAACTTGAGACGAGCGTCCTAAATTTTCTATGGTTTCCTTTTATTTCTGGCAAGTCCACTTGGAATAGAGAAAATAACAATAGTTTTAACATTGTACAGAAAGGAAAAAAATATTTCTTTTGAGGCTAAACAACAGTTAAACAAAAGATGAGAGAGAACAAGGGACACCGAGTTTCAATGCATATGTACAAAGTGCTAGGATGTGAAAATTATACAGGGTCTTTTTTTTTCTTTTCCTAGCTTTTCCTTCCTTAAACCATTCATTTTTGTGCAACAAGCTCCAGCTCGGATATGAAGGGAAATAAAAAAGACCATGATGCACATTTTTAACGAGCACAATTTTATGTACACTTGGTTCAGAAAAATATTTCATTTTAATATGTAGTGTTCATGTAAAAATGGTGGATGTAACTTATTTAAAATAGGAAATGAAAAATAGCTTCTTGACCTTTGAAGCAGAGATGTCTAATGTAACTTTCTAATTTTTTTATTACTGCAGATTTTTATTCTATTTGAATATATTCTCATCGGAGGACGGCAGAGTTGGGCATTATTTCTATTCGAAAATACGATTACGATTCTATTTTTAAAACTGTTATTTGCGAATACAAATACGAATTTATTTGTATTCGCACTTTTGAATAAAAATACATTTGTATTTATAAAATCACAGCAGAAAAATAAGAATATATTCGTATTTGTTAGTTCGAATGCGTATATTAGTATTCGCAGGCAAAAAATACAAATATATTCTTATTGGCAGGCCAAAAATACAAATAAATTCGTATTCGCAGGAAAAAAATACAAATAAATTCGTATTTACACGAAAAAAAAAAAAAAATACGAATATATTCGTATTTACAGCAAAAAATACGAATATATTCGTATTCACGGATAAAAATATAAATACATCCGTATTTACTGAAAAAAATACGATTACAATCGTATTTTATTTTTAAAAACCTAAATACGACTCTTGCCTGCAAAAATTTTATCAGACTTTATCAGATATTCGGTAATCAATAATTGATGAATTCGTATTTTTATCCGTGAGTACTAATATATTCGTATTTTTTGCCTTTAAATACGAATATATTCGTATTTTTTATCTGTAATACGAATATATTCGTATTTTTTCCGTGTAAATACGAATTTATTAGTTTTTTTTTTCCTGCGAATACGAATTTATTAGTTTTTTTTTCCTGCGAATACGAATTTATTTGTATTTTTTGCCTGTGAATACGAATTTATTTGTAGTTTTTGCCAGCGAATACGATATAACCGTATTCGAACTATCGAATATAAATATATTCTTATTTCTCTGCTGTGATTTTGTAAATACAAATGTATATTTATTCAAAAGTGCGAATACAAATAAATTTGTATTTGTATTCGCAAATAGCAGTCGTAAAAATATAATAGTATTCGTATTTACAAATATAAATAATGCCCAACTCTGGAGGACGGTGAGATGATGAGGCCATCCTCTTAAAAATTAGATAATCAAGCAAATTTTGTGTTTTTATACATTTCTTTTGTTTAAAAAATAATAAAAAGGATCGAAGCAAAAGATAGGACTCAAATTAATAAAATTGTGTTCACATATCATCAAAATGAAAGAGATTAAAAATATCCTGATTTTAGAATAGTTAAGGGGCAAAGAATTGAAGTTTTAAGCGTTAAAAGTAAAAGAAAACACTCAAAAATGTCTAAATGTTAAGACTAAGAAAAATCGATGTCCCTGAAAAGTTTTTTTAAGTGTCATATTATGTTTGTATAGTTTATAGTGGATAGAGGAACATAAAGAAAAAAACTCACGTGATGGTATTTTTTTAAAGACGGTCGTCGCCATAAATCCTGAAATCTTTGCGCGTAGAATCCAGGCCGATGAACTGAGACGGAATCCTGAGGGAGAAATGAGATTTGAATTTAAAAGGATTTTATTTAAACTCACTCCATCGTGAAGAATGGATTTCCACGTGTGTTCTAATTTTTTCTTTAGGCGATAACTTTGTAAAATGTCGATTATACCTAAATATAATAAAAGCCGTTCTCCTTTTGCATTTCGAGCAGGGATCCCGCCAGGTCTGAAATAAGAATGTTATTAAGCTCCATCTTTCACAAAACCTTTTTTTTAAGCCGAGAAAAGTATCCTACATATAATGGGAGAACACCGTTCTGCATAACGCATTGACTAAAGCAGTTGAACATAAAAAAAAAATCTTTAGTTCACCATAATGCGTTTCGGCACAAACAAATCTCGAAAGTTCAAAAAATTTGAGCATAATGCATTTCAACATAAAGCGTTTTGCGTTGAAATGACTTAAGTCACCATAAAGCTTCTCAACATAAAAGCCTATCTTTAAACTTGTTGTTTCGCCATAAAACTGTTTCTTTTGGGCATAATAAATTTGAGCATAAACTAGGGGCATAGAAGGAGCAAGCCTACAACGCGAGTGTGGCGAAACGACAAAAACCTTAAAACTTGACAGTTCACCATAATGCAATTCAACATAAAGCATCTCACCATCAGGAAAAGCAAGCAGGCAATGGGATCAGCTTGTTATAAGGCACAAGGGGATTAATTTTTTCCTCTTGCGGGGATGTGCAAATTGTATCATGGTGAACTGTCAAGTTTTAAGGTTTCTGTCGTTTCGCCATTAAAACAAAACAGGCTTGCTCTTTCGCTGTCCCAAGTTTATGCTGAGATGTATTATGCCCAAAGAAACAGTTTTATGCTGAAATAAGGAAACAAATATTATGTCAGCTAAACAGGCGTTAGATCGTAAGCTAAACAGTCATTACATCGTCACTAAACAGCCGTTAGATCGTCACTAAACAGTCGTTAGATCGTCACTAAACAGTCGTTAGATCGCCACTAAACAGTCGTTAGATCGTCACTAAACAGTCGTTAGATCGCCACTAAACAGTCGTTAGATCTCACTAAACAGTCGTTAGATCGTCACTAAACAGTCGTTAGATCGTCACTAAACAGTCGTTAGATCGTCACTAAACAGTCTTTAGATAAACTAGGGACGTAGAAGGAGCAAGCGTTTCGCGTTCGCGTTGAAATGACTTAAGTCACCATAACGCTTTTCACCATAAAAGCCTCTCTTTTAACTTGTTGTATCGCCATAAAACTGTTTCTTTTGGGCATAATAAATCAGACCATAACTAGGGACATAGAAGGAGCAAGCCTACAGCGCAATTATGGCGAAACGACAAAAACCTTAAAACTTGACAGTTCACCATAATGCAATTCAACATAAAGCATCTCACCATCAGGAAAAGCAAGCAGGCAATGGGATCAGCTCGTTTTAAGACACAAGGGGATTAATTTTTTTCCTCTCGTGGGGATATGCAAATTGTATCACTGTCAAGTGTTAAGTTTTTGTCGTTTTGCCATAATTGCGTTTTAAACGGCGAAAATAGGCTTGCTCTTTCGCTGTCCCAAGTTTATGGTTTATGGCGTCACTAAACAGTCGTTAGATCGTCACTAAACAGTCGTTAGATCGTCACTAAATAGTCGTTAGATCGTCACTAAAAAGTCGTTAGATCGTCACTAAACAGTCGTTAGATCGTCACTAAAAAGTCGTTAGATCGTCACTAAACAGTCGTTAGATCGTCACTAAACAGTCCTTAGATAGTCGTAAGACCATCATCTAAACGGTCATTTAATTTTCAATGACTGTGATATTTTTTAGTTTATTTTCAAAAATAAGGAAACAAATATTATGTCAGCTAAACAGTCATTAGATCGTAAGCTAAACAGTCGTTAGATCGTCACTAAACAGTCGTTAGATCGTCACTAAACAGACGTTAGATTGTCACTAAACAGTGTTAGATGTCACTAAACAGTCATTAGATCGTCACTAAACAGTCCTTAGATAGTCGTAAGACCATCAGCTAAACAGTCATTTAATTTTCAATGACTGTGATAGCTTTTAGTTTATTTTCAAAAATATCGAAACAAATATTATGTCAGCTTAACAGTCGTTAGATTGTAAGCTAAACAGTTGTTACATCGTCACTAAACAGTCGTTAGATCGTCACTGACAGTTGTTAGATCGTCACTAAACAGTCGTTAGATCGTCACTAAACAGTCGTTAGATCATCACTAAACAGTCGTGTCCCAAGTTTATGGTGAGATGTATTATGCCCAAAGAAACAGTTTTATGACGAAACGCAAGTTCTTTAAAATGAAAGTTTCCTTTATGTTCAACTGCGTTATGTTGAAACGACAAATTTTATGTCGAAACTACAAGCGTTAAATATTTTCTTTACGGTGAGATGTATTATGTTCAAATGCATTATGGTGAATGTTTTCGACTATTTTCTTTATGTTGAGTCGCAGATTTTTTATGGTGAATGGTAACTCACGATTTCTGCTATTTATGGTCAAATGCATTATGGCAAACTGCATTATGTCGACATGCATATAATCAAGTGTGACAAAGGAGTCCGATTTCAAGGAGAGGATTTTCTAGACCTCTTATGAGAATTAAAATCCTACTTTAAAGAATCCTAAGAAAATATAAAATCCTAGAAAAACTCAAAGATAAAAAATGGAGAAAGGGTCCGAAATTTTCGTTCATCGCCTCAAAATCTATGGGCAACTCTCAAAAATCCAGAGTTTCTAAGCCAAAAAAATCCTAAGATCTTGTACAATGGGGATTTTCTGACTTCTGAACAAGCTAAAGTATGCAAACTTTTTTGAAAGTCAAGAAATGAAAAAGAAGCTTACGGAACGTCTCCTTGATGGTCGATTGGCTGGCTTTCGGCTTGTATACTCTCCATCGCAGTGGAATGTGCAACTAATTTGTGTCTGTTGAGCGATTTTACTCGTTTGAGACCTCTCTCTGTTTCAACAGGCTCCTCAGAATATCCTAATAAAAATAAAAACTATAAATTCGAAACAATTTTGACAATTTTACAAAACTTACTTTACTTCTATCACGAGAATCTTGATCTAAATTATGTACACCTACTAATAAACTGTAATCCATTATTTTAAAACTTTCAAGCACCTAAAAAATAAAAATAATATGAATAATTATTTTATTTAAATCTGCATACCCTACAATCCCTTTGGATTGTTTTGACGAGAGCCGTGTACGTGTCGGCCTCAAGGAAAATTCCTTCCGGATGATGATCCATAAAATCTAAATCCTTATAAGTTGGAGATTTTTTACTTCTTTCAGATTTCGATGCCTAAAATTAATATTGCAATTTACTACACTTTTTTAAATTTCATTTTTTACCTTTCTTTTATAAGTTGAACCTTTTAAATCGTATTTTTGATGCATAGGAATTATTGAAGGAAGTAAATTATTCATAGCTACCATCCGAATATTTTTATGATTACACTAAATAAAAATAAAAATTATTACAACTGCTTTAACGATCACAATGTAGCATACTTGATAACAATAAAGGCCAAAAAACTTTGGTAACAGCGTTCTTGGATTTTGGTTTAAATTCTGAAAATAAAATAAAATTAATACATAACGGTCATAAAGTGATTTGAAACCAGAGTTGGGTACAATCGTATTCAAAACTATGCAAACAAATATTATTGTCAGCTATACAGTCGTTAGATTGTCACTAAACAATCGTTAGATCGTCACTAAATAGTCGTTAGATCGTCACTAAACAGTCGTTAGATCGTCACTAAACAGTCCTTAGATAGTCGTAAGACCATCAGCTAAACAGTCATTTAATTTTCAGTGACTGCGATAGCTTTTACTCTGTTTAGCTCTGGAACAAAGTGATAGCTTTTAGTTTTTTATTTCAAAAATATGGAAACAATACAATGTCAGCTAAACAGTTGTTAGATTGTAAGCTAAACAGTCGATAGATCGTCACTAAACAGTCGTTAGATAGTCGTAAGACCATCATCTAAACAGTCATTTAATTTTCAGTGACTGTGATATTTTTTAGTTTATTTTCAAAAATAAGGAAACAATTAATATTATGTCAGCTAAGCAGTCGTTATATCGTCACTAAACAGTCGTTAGATCTCACTAAACAGTCGTTAGATCGTCACTGACAGTCGTTATATCGTCACTAAACAGTCGTTAAATCGTCACTAAACAGTCGTTAATTTTCAGTGAATATGATAGTTTTCAGTTTATTTTCAAAAATATGGAAACAAATATTATGTCAGCTAAACAGTCGTTAGATTGTCACTAAACAGCCGTTAGATCGTCACTGACAGTCGTTAAATCGTCGCTAAACAGTCGTTAAATCGTCACTAAACAGTCGTTAGATCTCATAAAATGACTGAACAGTGGAACAGCACTAAACAGTCGTTAGATCGTCACTAAACAGTCCTTAGATAGTCGTAATACCAACCAGTCATTTAATTTTCAGGCATAAGTACGAATTCCAGATAAAAATATGAATTCATATTCATTTTTATGAGCATGAAATCGTTAGATTGTCACTAAACAGTCGTTAGATCTCAATAAACAGTCGTTAGATCGTCACTAAACAGTACATAGATAGTCGTAACACCAACCAGTCATTTAATTTTCAGGCATATGTACGAATTACAGAAAAATATATGAATTCATATTCATTTTTATGAGCATGAAATCGTTAGATTGTCACTAAACAGTCGTTAGATCTCAATAAACAATCGTTAGATCGTCACTAAACAGTACATAGATAGTCGTAACACCAACCAGTCATTTAATTTTCAGGCATATGTACGAATTACAGATAAAATATATGAATTCATATACATTTTATGAAGCATGAAAATAACTGTGTTTAAAACATACCATATAATAACCAGGTAATAATTTTTGTAAAAATTCCCCTTCTTTGTGTTGAACCGTTTTTATGATGAATTCATCATCAGCGGTTAAATAAAATATAGATCCAGAAGCACCCGGATTAGATAATTCTCGAAGGGATGAACTACAGAATGATATCTAAAAAAAATGAATAAAATAATGGAATTTATTGAGCGTTTAGTACCAGAAAATCATCAGGTTGGATTCCGAAAAGATCTCTAAAATAGCGAAAAGCGATCGGCGCGTAAGTTTTAAAGACAAACTCCGAGTAATGATGCGCTGGCGTCTGGCTGGAACCGTCGGCAGCGAAAGTCGTCGTTTCGACTGTCATAAAGTCCTGCATGAGTAAATCTCTTTCGGGTTTCGAAGCTAGACCTCCTACCGCATGCTGTATCCCAAGTTGAATCGAACCCATAATTTGAGATGTTTGAATCTGGAACAAAATTAAGTTTTTATCTAACTCATGAAAGGAAAGGAAGTTAAAATGGTATTGTTTATTTATAAAATTACGAACTGATATTTTTTTTTTTTGTCTTACTTATTGAACTGTTAGGTTTTTGACCCTTTTCCTAGGCTAAAAGTTTTTTTTTTTTAGGGAAGTTGCATGAATTATGACACATCTCAGGATATCAGTTTTAAAAGAAAAGATCTTTATTTTATTTCAAGCGGATTGCCCACAGGGGAGCCAACTTACAGATACCCAAAAATATAGTTTTGTCGCATGCAGTGAACTTGGGTTTGTCGAACTGTTTGGCGGGGCAAAACGCAAATCTAGATTACTGGGGAAGAGTGATATATATCGATAAATTTGTGCCGATATATTGCTCTTTTGATATATATCGAAGGTTCCACCTGTTTTAAGGCATTTTTGACTAAATTGGCCTCTTTTAAGGAATTTTGGACTAAAAATTGCCTCTTTTAAGGCATTTTTGACTAAAAATTGCCTGATTTAAGGCATTTTTGACTAAATTGGCCTCTTTAAGGCATTTTTGACAAAAAAATTTCCTCTTTTAAGGCATTTTTGACTAAAAATTGCCTGTTTTAAGGCATTTTTGACTAAATTGGCCTCTTTTAAGGCATTTTGACTAAAAATTTCCTCTTTAAGGCATTTTTGCCTAAAATTGCCTGTTTTAAGGCATTTTGACTAAAAATTGCCTGTTTTAAGGCATTTTTGACTAAAAATTGCCTTTTTTTAAGGCATTTTTCGTCTAAGAAACAACCGTTAACTGCATTTTTTGCTGTTTTTTATGGTGTTCTGGTCAAGAATAACTTTTTATGGAATTTTTCACCAGAAAAACACCGATTTCACCGGATTTTTAGTATTTTTCCTCGATATTTTCATCAAGGCTCCAGTGAACTTCTACTTTTTGGGCGAAAATCGTCGGAATTAGCGTTTGCAAATTGTATGGCATATTTAGTAATTTTTGGTGCATTAAGTTCAAAAATAATGAAGGCCGGCGGGGTCAGTTAAGGCAGCAGACCTTCCTCAATTCCATTGGTGGTACAAATGTCGTTGGCATTTGAGGATTCCTTGGGAACAACGAAAGATACAGGGATCACAGTTAAATGATTAAAAATGGAATGATCAAGTTGGAAAGCCTGATTGATGAAATACTGACTTTTTTGTAGGTGACTTCGCCTCCGTTCCGACCCTTCGATGTCCAAGCTTCTTCTCGCGTTCCGACTTGTGCCTCGCCATCGCCCCATTCTGCCTCGACAACGAACCCTACGAAAAAAGTCATAAAATCGAAAAAACACAAGAAAACTTACATCTTTCTTTCCGAAATCGTCGACATCTTCTTCTGAAAAAATCAAATTAATTAATCAGAAAATAGAGGTTGGTTACCCTGAATTTGAGAACTTATTTTACGTATCAAATACATTTTGAGGTATGAATGGAAAAATGTGAAAATTCCATCGTCCTTGAGATAAAGTTTCAATTGTCACGTTATCAGTGTTTGCTCAGAAATTTGAAGGAAAGAATTTTAAAAATTGAGTCAGTCTTGTTGACAGTTTTAAATGTTTTCATTTTTATTTTCAGGTGTGAAAAAAATAGAAGAAAAGTGGGTGTGACTAGGTGACCTCAAACGGCGGGTTTTAAATTTTTTTTTTATTTATTTGGACGTTTCTAGTAAACTTTTTTTTGTGTCTGATCCCCTACCTTTGAGACTTTCGTCGTCTTTGAATTCCGAGGTCGCCCCGTCGGTTTTCATTTTTCTAAAAGTGTCGATCACTTGAATTTCGTCCGCATCTCCAGAGGCCATTTTTTTTATCCCGAAACTCGGAAATCTCCGGTGCTGAGTTTAGCTTGAATAAGACGAAAAATTAATTTCGTTTTTAAAAATTCTTTTTCTACATTTCCGCGACGGAATCTCCGTGGAGCGGATCTGCCCGGGTCATCGGAAACGTCAAATTCGAGTCCGGAATGGGAGAAAAATCTATGTCAATTCAACCTTTCTCATTCACCATCCGGTCCGTTACCTGCTCCTTAATAGCTGATCCTAAAAGTAGCTGCTCTTTCCTAAAAATGCTTTTCTTCCACTCGGATCTAAAGTTGTCGTTCATTTCATATTCATATTCTTTTTCTACTATAGGAAAAAGTAGAAAAGTAATCCTGACTATTATTTTAAATAAATATTTCTAAGGAGCCTTGTACAAGAACAGATAAAAGTAGCAGTTAGTAACAGCTTAAACCTGTGACTAAAAAACCTCTTTTCACCACTTCCGTTTTTACGGCCTCTTTGATATTTCTTATTATTATTGATCCTTACAGCTGAGTTTACGACACACAAAATTAAGGACCTTATAAGTTTTTAGATTTGACTTTAATTTAATTAATTACCTATAAATTCGGGAAGGGTTACCAACCTGAAATTACCTGCCTTTGTTTTGAGAAACGTTGTTCTAAAATAACAATCTTGCCAATCTTTCCAAACGTTATTTTTTTAACTATAGTTTAGCCAACCTTTAAATTGTGAAGAATTGTCAATTGTTCAGATAATGGTTTTGCCACCTTCAAATTTTTAAATTTAGTTAGTTTTCTTAACACAATTTTCAGAAAACAGTTTTGCCAACCTTTAAATTGTGAAGAATTGTCAAAGATTTGAAGTTTACTTGCCATTATGTTCAGAAAATGGTTTTGCCACCTTCAAATTTTTAAAATTAGTTAAGTTTTCTTAACACAATTTTCAGAAAACAGTTTTGCCAACCATTGAATTGTGAAGAATTGGCAAAGATTTGAAGTTTACTTGCCATTATGAACAGAAAATGGTTTTGCCACCTTCAAATTTTTAAAATTAGTTCAGTTTTTTTAACACAATTTTCAGAAAACAGTTTTGCCAACCTTTAAATTGTGAAGAATTGTCAAAGATTTGAAGTTTACTTGCCATTATGTTCAGAAAATGGTTTTGCCACCTTCAAATTTTTAAATTTAGTTTAGTTTTCTTAACACAATTTTCAGAAAACAGTTTTGCCAACCTTTAAATTGTGAAGAATTGTCAAAGATTTGAAGTTTACTTGCCATTATGTTCAGAAAATGGTTTTGCCACATACAAATGTTTAAAATTAGTTCAGTTTTCTTAACACAACTTTCAGAAAACAGTTTTGCCAACCTTTAAATTGTGAAGAATTGTCAAAGATTTTAAGTTTACTTGCCATTATGAACAGAAAATGGTTTGGCACCTTCAAATTTTTAAATTTAGTTAAGTTTTCTTAACACAATTTTCAGAAAACAGTTTTGCCAACCTTTAAATTGTGAAGAATTATCAAAGATTTGAAGTTTACTTGCCATTATGCTCAGAAAATGGTTTTGCCACCTTCAAATTTATAAATTTAGTTAAGTTTCTTAACATAATTTTCAGAAAACAGTTTTGCCAACCTTGAAATTTTGAAGAACTGTCAGCCTTATACGTTTCCTTGGTGTGATTCTTGGGAAACGGTCTTGCAAACCTAAAGATTTTGGAGAAACGTCAACCCTATAAAGTTTTCTCGACATAATTTTCAGAAAACAGTTTTGCCAACCTTTAAATTTTGAAGAATTTGAAGAAGAAAAATGTGGCATATCTTTTCTTCAATGCTTTTACCATCGACAGAAATAAAAAAAGAAAACAGTAAATTTAACAAACTTTTTTATATTTTTTATTTATTTTTTGTGCCTATTTTGTTCAGTATACATGGTCAATATTATGAAGTTAAATTATTGGTACATGACGTTTTATACAATAATACGTATATATGTAGTTGACTTTTAATTTTTTCTCTAAACAATATTACATTTTTCTTTTTACTGATTAAATTATTAATAATAAATTATTTAAAATATCCATAAAATACTCAACGTACGTAGGCGTCATGAATAAAAGAAAAAGAACGAAAAGCGTCAAATGACTGAAAACGACCGGAAATTTTCATTTTTCTATTTTTTAAGTTTGAAAAAAAGGGTTCTATGAAGCTTTAACCAAATTGTAAGGCAATTTTTGGTTAAATGTCTAGTCAAGTATGTTTTTCTTTATAAATAATAGGTGATTGAAAACAAAAATCGATAATTTAAAAAACAGACTAGATTGAAGTCTAATGAGCTTGTGACAGATTTGGGCGAATTCATATTTATGAATACGATATATTCATAAAAAAATTACTCAGGTGAATAATGTATGATTATGAATACTTTCTCAGAGGATCATACTTTTTAAAATACAAATTTAGAAATTTACAAAAATTAATATTCGCATTTTTAAAAAATATGAATACTTTATGAATACACCCAACTCTGGCTAATGACTTATTTAAGTTCGTTCACAAAAAAGCGTAAGAAAGGAACCATACGCAATTTTTATAATCGGACTAACTTTGAAATCCATAATCATCCATCTAATAAATTAAAAAATCTGGTATTTTGCCTTTTTTTTTGTTTTTACTTTTTTTAAGCAAAAAAAAATTTTCTTTAGGTACTTAATAGCCTGAAGAATACTTAAATAAATAACAAAATTAAAAGTATTAAAAAAAATACAACAAAAAACATAAAAATGCCACTTTGTTTATTTTTGATAGGCAATTTTCTACTTTTCTCAACTTCTGTCATATCACAGCTAATTTGAGATTGCTCTTTTCATCTGGACAGAAAGGAAAAATCTGAAATGACCTGCCTTAAAAATGGCGGTCTGATTAGAAATTTTGATAAAATTTAGTTTAAAATTGTTGATATTGCCTCGTGCGTTTGATTATGGTATCCCCCCCTTTTTTGGTAAAAAAAAAAAAGTAATGAAGTTGAGCCGATCTTGAGTAACAGTTTATAGCAGAAACGAAGCGAGAAATCCAGAATAGTACCAAATTTCTGACTCATCGTTGAATTCACCTAAAATAAATAATTAAAATCAATAGCAGAAATATCAGGCTGGAAAGTACTGGTTTGAAGAGCTTTCAAAGAAAACTTCCTTAAAGAGAAGTAACAATATAGGTGGGGAAGTATATAAGAGGGCGGAGTATAAGTAAGGGGAAGTACTAGGGAATGAAAGTATAAAGGAGGGGGATGTATAAGGGAGGGGAAGTATAAGGAAGGGGAAGTTTAAGGGAGGGAATTTTCAAAGTTTTTTTTTGAAAAATTTTTTAAGTTTGTTTTTTCAAGAAATTGTTTAAGTTTTTTTCTGCAAAATTGTCCGAGTTTTCTTTTTTTCTTGAAGAATTTTCCAAGTTTTTTTTAAATCAATTTTTTTAAGTATCAAGGAAGAAATAATGGGCTCTTTGGCTTAGGGATGTGCCTCTTGTAAAGGGTGAAAGTAAGAAATTTCTCCCTACTAAAAAAATAATGATTAAAAAGTAACAATTTTTTTTACACCAAAAATTCATAAAAAATATAAGGAGTCATTGGTGAAAATTTGGTAAAAATCGGGCCAACGCACAGTGGGGCAAAACCGAGAAACTGTGCTTAAAACTCTTTCAACCGTCAGGATTAAATGCTAGAAGCTTGAACAGAATATAATTTTAAGGATTTTTCTCGCTGAACACGATGGTGAAGTCAGATTTTCAAAAAAGTACTCGGGAGAGGGTCAAACATTCAAAACAAGCCAAAAGATGTATGAAAGGCTATAGCGGGATAAGGGGGGCAAAGCGGCCCTTACTCCGATTTGGCCGAAAAAATTCTAAAAGATTCCTCTTTATGTGAATAAGAACTGACATAAATTTCAGATCAAAAAACCGAACGGTTTTCGAGAAAAACGGGTTTATCCTTTTATAGAAAAACCTCAATAACTCAAGAACTAATGATCCCACAGAGCTCAATTTTTTGTAAACTGTTTAGCATCTAAAGACGAAAAAGCTTTAACAGGCAGCCAACTTTTTTATCTGGTGATTTTAATAATTCGACCACCAGGTCTCGATTTTTCACCTTAACACTTGACATACTGTCTACCGCACTGTCACTGCTCAGAGATGTGGAGATGACTGATTTAAAGATAACAAAATAAAAAGTAAATAAATATCAATGTTAATCCCTTTTAGGAGCATTTTATTGACTTAGGCTTTACGTCCAACTACCTAATTTCAAGGGATCGTGTTTCCATTGATATTTATATTTTTCGAGATAAATAATCCCGTGCCCCCCTGAGAATTCAAACCCATGCAAGGATTAGGATTTCTGCATTGAACGTTCATTAACTGGCTGAAAGCCACATGAGTGGGAAAAATCCGCTGACGCGGGGCGCAGAGCGTTAAGCTCGACCGACCTCGGCAGTCTCATGTTTTTCCGATGTTTGCTGTCGTGGGCTCAAGGGCTGCACCTGGCTGCAGCTAATTCTTTCACAGGCTCATTCTGCAGACTATTGGTGAATATTTGGCACCATTTTCGTAGGTGCGCAAGGATGCGCAAAGAGGATACGCTCCTCTTAAGTTGAACTACTATCGAAAAACCGTGCTTTTTGATCCCAATAAAATGACTTAGGTAGGTTTCCTGACTTGAAATTAAAATTTTTTTTGTACTTCTGATATGACTACGGAGTATGAAAAAAATTACATCGTTCCAACTGTCAAGCACACGGATCAGGAATTTTTTTTTTCTAATTAGTTTTTCAAGTAAATTTTCACGATTTTTGTCAGATTTACAGCTCCTGGAGCTGAGATTGGCACCCTAAAAGGGTGAAACTTGAGTTATGGCCTCTCTAGACACCTATAAATACGTAGATTGTGCTGATTTGGTAAATAAAATACTTGAAAATTTTGAATTATAAGCGCTTTTTCCCGATTTTGCCCCACAGTGCAACGGTTCGGCCGCAGTGCAGTTTTTAAAATTTCAAACGTGCATATCTCCGCCATTTTTTCAAAATTCAAAAATCGCCTTTGTTAATTTCTTGCTCACCAACAGAAGAATATTTGGTGAAAATCTGGTGAAAATCGGTTGAAAACTGTGGACGTAAAGTGTTCCGGCCGGCACCACAGACAAAGTTGACATCGGTAAAGAACAATATCCGATTTGACCCTCCGGGGTCTAGAAAACCCTTCCCAAAAAACCTGACGTCGAGGGTACAATAACCTCTTTAAGGAAGTTAAAAATGAAAGTCTTCACCCAGCTAGGCTACACAAAATGGGCATCATAGCCCAAACTTTTCACCAAAAAAAAAAAAAACAATAGTATGAAGAGCTTCCAACGAAAACTTCCTTAAAGAGAAGGAACAGTATAGGAGGGGGAGTATTAAGGAGGGGAAGTACAACGGAGAGGGAATTATGGCTGCTTGGCTGAAGACTTAATGAATCGTTCAGCTGTCTAACGAATGTTCAGCTGATGACAAAGTAACAGTTGTGTTATAAATTTAATGACTGTTTCGTAGACGTCTATGTAGCTGCTAATCTGCTGATTAAAAGCTTAATTGTCAGCTAAACATCAGTTTGTAAGCTGTTTAACATTCGTAAGATTGCCTGCTAAACAGTACTTAATCGCCAGCCTAACAGTTGAGTTATCATTCATTAGTTTATCAGCAATATCAGCCAAATAGTCATTAGATCAAAACTTATCTAAACTAACTATCAATTTTCTAAGCTAACTTATCAATTTTCCTATGTGGGAAGGTTCCCCAAACCAGGAAGAGTAATACAATAATCTTCTCTTTGAGAAAGTTAAGAAAGACAAATAAAGAATACTATACCTAGTTTTATTGTACTACCAAAACGTGTAACCGCCATCACTAGATCCGGCTAGAAAATTGCCTTTTTTCTGTGTGAGAGTTATGTTGTGACCAGCCATCGCTGCGATCTGAGCAGGAGTCGGGGGCACACCTGGTGGCGGAGCAGGAACTACAGGAGCGGCAATGCCATCAAATCTAGCACCTCCATCATATCCGTTCTAAAAGAAAAGTTATAAAAGGTCACATTTTGTTTTATTATTTATTACCGGAATCATTATTGTCGGCCTCAACTGGTGTTGAGGATAAGAGTAGGCCAAAGGGTGATAATAAGCATGCATCGGGGTAAACGCTGACGTGTAATATCCCGGTGAAGCCGCCTGGCTGTACATCGCTGTTCCTACTCCAACTTGTGGATACATCTAAAAATATATTCATAATAAATAACATACAAAAAGTTTAAAACTAGAATGTCTGTTAATCGCCTGCTAAACTGTCTTTTTATTGTCAGCTTCGACCGTCAGCACAGCAGTTACCAGTCATTTCTTTGTCAGCTAAACTGATGTTATATCATCAGATTTGCTGCTAAATAGTCGCAAAATCGTCATCTAAACGGTCGTTAGATCGCAAGCTTAATATAACGTATTTCTTAAGATTGCCAGCAAAACAGCCATTAAATCATTTGTGTCAGCTAGACAGTCGTTTTATCACCTGCAAAACTCTTTTTTTATTGTCAGCACAGCAGTTACCAGTCATTCCTTTGTCAGCTTAACTGATGTTTTATCATCAGATTTGCTGCTAAATAGTCGCAAAATCGTCATCTAAACGGTCGTTAGATCGCAAGCTTAATATGTATTTCTTAAGATTGCCAGCAAAACAGTCAATAAATCATTAGATTGTCAGCTAGACAGTCGTTTTATCACCTGCCAAACTCTCTTTATATTGTCAGCTTGGATCGTCAGCACAGCAGTTAACAGTCAGTCATTCCTCTGCCAGCTTAACTGATGTTTTATCAGTCAGTCATTCCTTGGTGAGCTTAACTGATGTTTTATCAGTCAGTCATTCCTCTGTTAGGTAAACTGATGTTATATCATCAGATTTGCAGCTAAATAGTTGCAAAATCGTCACCTAAACGGTCGTTAGATCGCAAGCTTAATATTCCTTAAGATTGTCAGCAAAACAGTCATTAAATCGTTAAGATTGTCAGCTAGACGGTCGTTTATTCGCCAGCCAAACTCTCTTTTTATCGTTAGCTTGGACCGTCAGCACAGCAGTTACCAGTCATTCCTTTGTCAGCTTAACTGAATGTATATCATCAGATTTGCAGCTAAATAGTCACAAAATCGTCATCTGAACGAACATTAGATCGCAAGCTCAATATTCCTTAACCCTTTGCCGACTCCGCCGTGACGCCAGATTCCGGCCGTAAGCGAGGCACTACTTTCCCCACCAAAATTCCCCTCCCCTGCCCCACCTTCCCTCTGCGCCGGCAGCGCTGACTCTGGCTCCAAAATGTATTTCGTTTCTTTCCCAACAGAGGGAGCCATATCCGAAGCCAATACTCCCGCTGGCAGCCGAGATACTAGCGAACAAAGAGTAGGGGAGTGCTGCCGGCTGAGACCCTACGGGAACGACAAGGCGCGCTTGCCGGCTGGGAGCCGGCTCGCGACGGCAAAGGGTTAAGCTGTCAGCACAACAGTTGCTTACTACCACTAAATTGTTAGCTAATCAGCCATTGGATCGTCAGATTAATATTTTTTCGACTGCCAGCTGCAAAAAGTTTTTTTTTGGTTAGATTGTCAGCTAGAAAGTCGTTAAATTGTCAACTAAGCACTCATTAGTTAGTAAACTAAACACTTGATGATTCGTTAGCTGAACAGTCCCTTAATCACCTGCTAAATGGTTGTTAGATAGTCGGAAAAACCATTTGAACATAAGGTAAACAATCGTTAGACCATAGAAAATAGTTCGATTAAAATAATTTACTTGTTGAGCAGCCATTATCGCAGGAATTTGCTGGTCGTAAGGAGGAGGAGCTTGTCCAGGATAAAGTTGCTGGTAAACAGCGTAAGGAGAACCAGAAGCAGCTACTGGAGCACTCGCTAAAAAATTAGTTTAAATCATTGACATTTTCCTTCTTTTTTCACAAACCAGCGTAAGCTGCAGCAGGATGAGGAGGTGCTGGGACATACCCAGCAGGGGCTTGAGGAGCAGATGGATAACCTGTACAAGAAAAAAATATTTAAAATTTAAAACATAAATATAAATTTAAGCTTCATGCTCGATGGGATTTTTTTTTAAACCATAAAGTGTATCTAATGCTTTTAAGTGTCAAAATGCTACATGCAATATATTTTTAGTTCTTTTTTTTTCTTTTTGTAATCAGATTATGGTTTAAAAAGACCATCTTTGGTTAATCAGAAATAAATAAAAATTCTGTTTAACGCAAAATAGACAATCACCATAAAAATTCAACTACAGCAAACCACCACCCAAAACTGCGAAGAAACAGAGTTTCAACACAGATAATCATAAAGAAAGCATTTTCCATCAATTGGGCGTATTCATATTAACATATTAATTCGTACGTATTCATATTAATATATGAATACTCTTCATTTCTTCATTCTATTAAGAAATGTGGAAGTTTACTGACCTTCGTTGTTATGAAGTTGGTCGGAAACAATTTGCATTTATGCTTTCTTTATGGTTTTAAATTATAGAAAAAGTTATTTGCATACTGCTTAGGTATATACACTCATTAAACAAAATATACATAAATATTTATTAAAAAAAAGATTTCTATCCAATCCCATACACTCGATGGTGTTAAACGCGAAATTTGCGAACTAAAAGTCGAACCGAATGTCGTTTTTGAGCCACTTGTCATCATTTTATTAATCCCTGACCCCTAAAAGGAAGAGATTTAAATGAAAGATTACGACAATGGCTCGCTGTGAAAAATAAGGAAAAAATTTCCTCGCAAATAACATAATCTCAATTTTAGGGGGGATTTTGTGATCTTTTCATCCCGGATTTGAGGGCACATCAAAGGCTTATAAAAACGATCTGATTTTTATTTTTAACTAGTCACTTATGTGAGTTTAAACCCCGAAACTTTTAGTTTTCTAAATTCCCTAGATATAAAGTACATTATTCTGAGTTTGCAAAGCTTTACAGCAGTTACAAGTCATCCTTTGTCGGCTAAACTGATGTATATCATCATATATGCAGCTAAATAGTCGCAAAATCGTCATATAAACGGTCGTTAGATAGCAAGCTTAATATTTCTTAAGAATGTCGGCAAAACAGTCATTAAATCATTAAATCGTTAGAATGTCAGCTAGACGGTCGTTTATTCGCCTGCCAAACTCTCTTTTTTTGTCAGCTTGGATCATCAGCACAGCAGTTACCAGTCATTCCTTTGTCAGCTAAAATGATGTTATATCATCAGATTTGCAGCTAAATAGTCGCAAAATTGTCATCTAAACGGTCGTTAGATCGCAAGCTTAATATTCCGTACAGCAAAACAGTCATTAAATCGTTAGATTGTCAGCAAGACAGTCGTTTTATCACCTGCCAAACTCTCTTTTTATTGTCAGCTTGGACTATCAGCACAGCAGTGACCAGTCATTCCTTTGTCAGCTAAACTGATGTTATCATCAGTTCATCACATTTGCAGCAAAATAGTGGCAAATCAATGTTGCAGTCATCTAAATGGTCGTTAGATCGCAAGCTTAATATTCCATAAGATTGTCAGCAAAACAGTCATTAAATCGTTAGATTGTCAGCTAGACGGTCGTTTATTTGCCTGCCATACTCTCTTTTTATTGTCAACTTGGACAGTTAGCACAGCAGTAAGCAGTCATTCCTTTGTCAGCTAAACTGATGTTATATCATCAGATTTGCTGCTGAATAGTCACGAAATTGTCATCTAAACGGTCGTTAGATAGCAAGCTTAATATTCCCGACAGCAAAACAGTCATTAAATCGTTAGATTGTCAGCTAGACAGTCGTTTTATCACCTGCCAAACTCTCTTTTTATTGTCAGCTTGGACTGTCAGCACAGCAGTGACCAGTCATTCCTTTGTCAGCTAAACTGATGTTATATCATCAGATTTGCTGCTAAACAGTCGCAAAATTGTCATCTAAACGGTCGTTAAATCGCGAGCTCAATATTCCTTAAGATTGTCAGCAAAATAGTCATTAAATCATTAGATTGTCAGCTAGACAGTCGTTTTATCACCTGCCAAACTCTCTTTTTATTGTCAGATTGGACCGTAAGCACAGCAGTTACTAGTCATTGATTTGTTAGCTAAACTGATGTTATATCATCAGATTCGCAGCTAAATAGTCGCAAATTCGTCATCTAAACGGTCGTTAGATCGCAAGCTTAATATTCCCTAAGATTGTCAGCAAAAAGTCATTAAGTCAAAAGATTGTCAGCTAGACGGTCGTTTATTCACCTGCCAAACTCTCTTTTTATGGTCAGCTTGGACCCCCAGCACAGCAGTCATTCCTTTGTTAGCTAAACTGATGTTATATCATCACATATGCAGCTAAATAGTTGCAAAATTGTCATCTAAACGGTCGTTAGATCGCAAGCTTAATATTCCTTAAGATTTTCAGCAAAACAGTCATTAATCATTAGAGAGTCAGCTAGACAATCGTTTAATCGCCTGCCGAACTCTCTTTTCATAGACAGCTTGGATCGTCAGCACAGCAGTTACCAGTCATTCCTTTGTCAGATAAACTGATGTTACATCATCAGATTTGCAGCTTAATAGTCGCCAAATAGTCATCTAAACGGTCGTTAGATCGCAAGCTAAATTTTTCCTACAGCAAAACAGTCATTAAATCGTTAGATTGTCAGCTAGACAGTCGTTTTATCACCTGCCAAACTCTATTTTTATTGTCTGCTTGGACTGTCAGCACAGCAGTTAGCAGACAATCCTTTGTCAGCTAAACTGATGTATATCATCAGATTTGCTGCTAAATAGTCGCAAAATTGTCATCTAAACAACATCTAAACGTTTTATCACCTGCCAAACTCTATTTTTATTGTCTGCTTGGACTGTCAGCACAGCAGTTAGCAGACAATCCTTTGTCAGCTAAACTGATGTTATATCATCAGATTTGCTGCTAAATAGTCACGAAATTGTCATCTAAACGGTCGTTAGATAGCAAGCTTAATATTCCCGACAGCAAAACAGTCATTAAATCGTTAGATTGTCAGCTAGACAGTCGTTTTATCACCTGCCAAACTCTTTTTATTGTCAGCTTGGACCGTCAGCACAGCAGTTACCAGTCATTCTTTGTCAGCTAAACGGATGTTATATCATCAGATTTGCAGCTAAATAGTCGCAAAATTGTCATCTAAACAGTCGTTAAATCGCAAACTTAATATTCCTAAGATCGTCAGCAAAAGAGTCATTAAATCATTAGATTGTCAGCTAGACGGTCGTTTAATCATCTGCCAAACTGTCTTTTTATTGTCAGCATGGACCGTCAGCACAGCAGTTACCAGTCATTCCTTCGTCAGCTTAACTGATGTTATATCGTCAGATTTGCAGCTAAATAGTCGCAAAATTGTCATCTAAACGGTCGTTAGATCATAAGCTAAATATTCCCTACAGCAAAAGTCATTAAATCGTTAGATTGTCATCTAGACGGTCGTTTAATCACCTGCCAAACTCTCAGAAACTTTTAGTTTTCTGAATTCCCTTATTATAAAGTAAATAATTCTGAGTTCGACGGCAAAGCGTTTAAATTATTTTAATATAACAAAATACCTAAAATTGATTCAATTTTAAACTATTAAAAACTACTCAGAATCAGATCATTTCCTAAGTTGTTGCCCAGATCAAGCTCATTCCCGATGCATTGCGGGTCAAAAGGGTTGGAAATACTAGTCCCGTTTTCTAAATAAAAAAAAACATTCATGTGCCTAAATTTTAAATTTTTTTCTCATGCTACAATGCCCCCGTGCAAAGGATGCACTAGATAATAAAAAAAAAGTCCTAATATCTACAAAGATAGGGAGAGTGAAAAAAAATTCTGAGCCCCAAACTTTCTCAAAGGAGGGGTAATTTTAAAATTTCGTAATTTAAGGCAGAAAAATTGAAATCTTTACCCAGACCAGGCCACACAGAACGTGCGTGAACGGCCCAAATTTCTCCCTACTGCATAAAAATTCTTTCAACTGTGTAAAAATCCCAAAAATCGGACATTATTCTCTTTGAGAAAGTTAAAAAAAAAAAACCTTATTTTTATAAAACAAAGGAAAATAATCTAAAACCCCCTTAGTTGAGAACTATCTATACTTAAAAAAAATAAACAAAATATAAAAAAAGAGCAAATCTACAGAATTTATGGGAAAGCTTTTTGAACAGAGTGAATGGAACCATTTGGTTGGAGTATGACCTACTTTTTGGTATTGATTCAACAGAAAAGAGGGGGGGTCACACTGTAGATTTGCCCGTTCTCTTTTCATACTCTTCAGGCAAATAGAAGGTCGTGCAGAAAATTTTAAAAAAATTAAAAATAAATTATACGCTGATATTGCATACAATTAATTTTTAGTCGAAAAAAAAATCTCATGCAGTAAAAAAGTAGCGCAGGCTAAATAAGAAAATGAGGCGCTCCGGGTACGAAGGGCGAACTCGACAGAAAAGTCATACCCTGGAATGGGAAAAAGAGTGGGGGTTGTGGACTAGGATGTGGAGTTCGCCCTTCGTACCCACTCGGATATCGCAGTTAGAGCTTTGCCGCAAATCGGTTTTTAAGTATTTTAAAGGGGAAAAAAGGGCAAACTCAATATAAAAATTACATGGGTGTATTCTTCAAAAGGTTAGAATCTGAAAATGAAAAAAAAATTTGTCCGATGTCGAGTTCGCCCTTCGTACCCGGAGCGCCTCAAATATTCGCCTGAACTGTGTAAAAAAAATAAAATAAAAATGCAAATGCAAATGCAACCCACCAAAATCATGCAGAAAAAAAAGCTTTTTCGTGTGTAATTTTTTTAAAATTATTTTTTTATTTTAGGTCTTATCCTCTCTATATTGTTAAAAATGAGATTATTGAATTTGCTAAGAAAATATTGTTCGAACCATTTTCGTAATAGAAAAAAAGGGGAAAAAATAAATAGAAAATAGAGAGGGTAGTTGGGGGTGATGTGGAACGGACAGGAAAATGGGAAATGATATTTTATCTACAGAAAGCTCATCGTTTTCAGTGAAAAAGAGGAGCTTATTTCATGCAATCTTGTTAGATGGACGCTTTACCTGCTCCCTGAAGTCCATTCTAACAAGTAACAAATACATATGCAGTACTACTTTCTAGTGTCCTAAACAGGGTACAATGAAAAAGGAAACACACAAGCACAAAAGAATATAGCGAAAAGTAAAATAAAAACACAGATTAGAGAGAGAGGTGTGAAAAAAATACAGATTATTTTAAATACAATAAAGTCAGGCCCCATTGCGATGAATATCCGTGGGTAAATCAAAAAGCTGTAACGGATATGAGGTTAGTGAGATTACCAACACTAAAACACCAAAGGTTGTTGCTTCAGTTCACTTTTAGCCAATCCCACGTCGCCAATGTAACTCTGAAAATAGAACATACACATAGCAAATGCGTAACGTAAACATTTGTGACTTCCCGCATCTCATCTTGCACAGAGACCGGAATGACGTTTGTATGGAGACTTTCAGAAAGAGATTTGACTGCAGAAAAGTTATTAGAATCATCAACTATCCCAAAATAGCCAGCGGTTTCTGATTGTGGACACCGATTCAGTTTTGAAACTCATGGATCATGCGCAGAAGGATTTGGACGTCAAATTTGACGCCAGAAGACTTCAGATTTGACGGAAAAACGATTGAATGTTGCCTCTTCTGCGCATGCTCCAGGAGTTTCAAACTGAGGTTGGAACAAAGCTAATAGGTTCAATCAGTCTACTCTTGATGAGTAATTCTCTTCTCTCTTTACACAAAGCGGAAATAAACAATTGTACAGTAACATCCATATTTGAAATTAAGCTAACGCGGCAGTCATAACTGCAGTAGGAAACGGGAGCGCACTTAGCAATTTACAGTCAGCGCGCTACCAAGTTACGAAGGCCACTCCAACTTTTTTTTGGGAAAGATGGAGAGAGAATTTTTCCGGAAACTTTACGGCCACAATTTTCAGCAAATTTTCAAACAACCTTCCTGTAACAAGATGATGGAAACACTGCTAGCAGCTTCCAGCAATATGGAAACGCTGCTAGCTTAGCGGCAATGATGAAAACACTGCTAGCAGCTTCCAGCAATGATGGAAACACTGCTAGCAGCTTCCAGCAATGATGGAAACACTGCTAGCAGCTTCCAGCAATGATGGAAACACTGCTAGCAGCTTCCAGCAATGATGGAAACACTGCTAGCAGCTTCCAGCAAGATGGAAACACTGCTAGCAGCTTCCAGCAATGATGGAAACACTGCTAGCAGCTTCCAGAGATGGAAACACTGCTAGCAGCTTCCAGCAATGATGGAAACACTGCTAGCAGCTTCCAGCAATGATGGAAACACAGCTAGCAGCTTCCAGTAAAGATGGAAACACTGCTAGCAGCTTCCAGCAATGTGAATACTGCTACAGCTTCCAGCAATATGAAATACTGCTAACAGCTTCCAGCAATGAAAATTGTTAGCGCTTCCAGTAATGATGGAAACACTGCTAAGCTACCAGCAATGGAAATACTGCTAGCGGCTTCCAGCAATGATGTAAATACTGCTAGCACCTTCCAGTAATGATGGAAACACTGCTAGCAGCTTCCAAGTTGACCAAATTTCCAAATTTTCAGCTACCGAATTGACGTGGGGATTTTTGAATTCCGAAACAATGGCGGAGATGTGAGCGTTTGAAATTTTTAAAACTGCACTTCGCGAGAGGGACATCCATTGGGAAGAAAGACCATTTCTACCTTGATACTTAATGCTACCAAACGTTGGTTTCCAGAGCCCTTGGGGTCAAAAAGACCTATTGTTTCCAGGTTGAAAATTTTGGGAAAACAAAGATATTGTAATCGGCTACGTGAAATTGTAGAATCCGAATCTGCAAATAGGGGTTCCCACTCAAGTTTTGCGTTTTGCGCAAGCGCAATCGAAAACCGTTTTAAGATTCGTAATCTACGCTCAAAATTAAGGGGGGGAGTTGTAATTTAACTTTTTTGTCTCCGTAGGAGTACAAGCGAGATAGCAAATTTAACTTTTTGGGGGGCGGCGGAACGCTGCCAAACACAAAAAATTCAAAACTAGACCCAAAATGAGGGGATTACCATTCTTAATTTCGAGTTAATGGGGGGGGGGGGGCACTCGTAAGTTTGCAGCCTGCATAAAGCCTGGTTATTCACCGATGTTCTTCAGTTGGGAAGAGCTACTCTCAGCTCTCAAGCTGCTATCACTGCAACTCGGCTACAGCCCCTCCTGCAGCACCGATCGGCTTGAAATTTGGTACAGAGCCTCTCTAAATGATATGAGTAAATGCTGAAAATTTAAGTCGATCGGTCATCAGAAGCCAAGATATTCACTCCGAAAAACCGCTTTTTCAAGTGTTTAAGACTTTTTTGATTATTTTCCATCACTATTTATACTACTGACTCAAGAATGAGTAGTGGATACTTTTCCGGTCGTTGTAGAATATTTTCAAGGCGGGGTTTTGCAGGATGGACAACTGTGCTTGGCTATTTCATTCGCCCAGATACCTCACTTCTACAGAACCTCTCGCCACAACTGCTTTATGCCTGAACCATCTGCCATAGCTACTTATTTCTAGTATTCAGAACACAAAGAGCGCAGCAGAAATGGCATAATAGGCACTTAAAAATAACAGCAACAATTTTTTTTTCGTTTGGTAACTATCTTGAACCGTCTAGACAAATCGGTGAAGAAAACATTTAGCTTCAGATAACTCTACTACAGTCAAATCACTTTATCATTTTTTTAAATGGCTCTCTCATACAAAAAAAATCATATTTTAAAAAATCTACCTAAATAGGAAGTCCAGGAAACGGGAATTTTGAGGTTAAAAAAATGATAAAAATAAAAATGTGGTTGAAGAATAAAATATTATATGAACGTGTGATGCAAGTGGCTCCATTTTGTAGACCACCTTCGATATTGATTTTGCTCTTCTCCGCACATTATTTTTTAAAATTCGCCATTCTTAGGAAAAATCCGTCGACATGAATTAATACACGATGAGTCATAAAAATTAATACTCTCCTCGAATGAGAATGGAAAAAAAATTTCAAATTCTAAGACGTACCTTTCTTCTCGGACATTTTCGTGTAGAAAGACGATTCAAGATATCACAATTTGCTTTTTTTTAAATAATTAAAAATATGACAAAAGACAATAGGGATTCTGAAGAGTTTTTAGTTGTTAAAATTATTTAATAAGAGTGGACTTTTTTATTGCGTGGAGTGCTCGACATCGATCAGTCTCTGACAAAACGGAACGGAATCCACGGGCGAATCGTGTGGAAGAAGGAAGAAGGCGGAGACGTACGAAAATGGCCGAGGTGGCTTTTCGGGAGCTGATACTGTGTATCAGTTCCTTTTTTCTATAATACCATTGCCATCGACTCGACGCGATCAACCGAATGTGGGAAAAACAATAAAATCGATCTCACTATGAAGTTTAGCGCAAAAGCTTTGTTCCAACCGCAGTTTGAAACTGGTTGTAACTCCTGGAGCATGCGCAGAGGATTTGGACGTCAAATTTGACGTCGTTCCTTTTAAGTTGATGTGCAAAGCCTTCTGCGCATGCTCCAGAAGTTTCACAACTACACAATGGAAAATGCTAATTTTTATTATAACAGTACTTTACATTAAATAGCGGATAAGGGAGGCACTTTGGCCTTTTCAGATTTTTCAAGGTGGTAGACCTGTATTTTATAATCTTAAGCTATTTTTTGCAATAAGTGAGTGAATTTTTAAATAATAAATTAATTTTTAACTTCATCACTCGCTTTTTTATTGCAAAAAACACCTTAAGAAAAAAAAATTAAGCTTAAGGTGCAAGTAAAAAAAATATCTTTGGTACTAAACTTTGTATTTTCTTGTGCACAGACATTGAAGTTGACAGCAATGTTTATTATAAATTATATAATTTAATTTTAGTTATTGTTGAAGCACCAGAATTTATTTAAAAAAAATTAAATAAAAGTGTAGAACAACTAATAAGAAATGATAATTTAAAAAATTAACCATTAACTAAACTGGTAACGAACTAAACTAAAACCACACAATTTAAAAATTGTGAAACTGAAACGCTTCTAAGGGTGTGATCTCTACCCCTACAGAAACGTCTATTTTTGTGCAAAACATTGAATTTTAAAAGCTCTCTATAACACGAAAACATTTAAGAAATCAGTACATTTTTTAAAAAACATGCATAATTTGAAGTAGGAGTTGAGCAAATACAAAAAATACCAGAATTTTAATTTTTTTTAACAATTTTTAAATGTCTTTAAATTTTTTGGCGTGCCAAAAAAACAATGTTATCAAAAATATTACAGGTCAAAAATATATTCATTGCTTTTTAAAAGGATATCTAATTTTAAAAAAAGTTCTACTTTAGAACCTACGAACACCAAGTAGGAAATAAGTACGAGATTCTCAGAGGAGAAATGCACGGAGGAGCCATAAATCCAGCGCTTAAAAGTCCAGCGACAGGCACAGTCACTACCCAAGCGAATATTATGTTTCTGAGAAAGAAAAAAAATGAGAGATTTAGATTTTAAAAAACAAAACAAGAATTGTTAGATATGCAGCAGTCATTAAGTCACCAGCTTAACATTAGTTAGATCATCAGCTAAACTATCATTACATTGTCAGCTAAACAGTACTTAAATTTTCCGCTAAATAGTTGTTAAACTGTCAGTTATGCTGATGTTAGATCGTCAGCTAAACATTCGTTAAAGTGGAAGCTAAATAGTTGTTAAATTGCCAGTTATGCTGATGTTAGATCGACAGCTAAACATTCGTAAATTGGAAGCTAAACAGTTGTTAAATTGTCAGTAATGCTGATGTTAGATCATCAGCTAAACTGTCATTACATTGTCAGCTGAACTGTCATTAACTTTGTCAGCTAAACTGTCATTAACTTTGTCAGCTAAACAGTCATTACATTGTCAGCTAAACTGTCATTACTTTGTCAGCTAAGCTGTCATTACTTTGTCAGCTAAACTGTCATTAACTTTGTCAGCTAAACAGTCATTACATTGTCAGCTAAACTGTCATTACTTTGTCAGCTAAGCTGTCATTACTTTGTCAGCTAAACTGTCATTAACTTTGTCAGCTAAACTGTCATTAACTTTGTCAGCTAAACTGTCATTAACTTTGTCAGCTAAACTGTCATTATATTGTCAGCAAAACGGTAGTTAAATCGTCCGCTAAATAGTTGTTAAATTGTCAGCTAAGCTAATGTTAGCCGTCAGCTAAACAATCTTTAGATCTCCAGCTAGACATTCGTTAAAGTGGCAGCTAAATAGATGTTAAGTTGTCAGCTATTCTGATGTTAGATCGTTAGCTAAACAATCATTAGATCGCCAAGTAAACTGTCATTACATTGTCAGCTAAAAGGTAGTTAGATCTCAGCTAGACATTCGTTAAAGTGGAAGCTAAATAGTTGTTAAATTGTCAGTTATGCTGATGTTAGATCGTCAGCTAAACATTCGTAAATTGGAAGCTAAACAGTTGTTAAATTGTCAGTAATGCTGATGTTAGATCATCAGCTAAACTGTCATTACATTGTCAGCTAAACTGTCATTAACTTTGTCAGCTAAACAGTCATTACATTGTCAGCTAAACTGTCATTACTTTGTCAGCTAAACTGTCATTAACTTTGTCAGCTAAACTGTCATTACATTGTCAGCAAAACTGTCATTACTTTATCAGCTAAAAGGTAGTTAGATCGTCAGCTAAACATACGTAAAATGGAAGCTAAATAGTTGTTAAGTTGTCAGTTATGCTGCTGTTAGATTGTCAGCTAAACTGTCATTACATTGTCAGCTAAAAGGTAGTTGGATCGTTAGCTAAACATTAGTTAAAGTGGAAGCTAAATAGTTGTTAAACTGTCAGTTATGCTGATGTTAGATCGTCAGCTAAACATTCGTAAAATCGAAGCTAAATAGTTGTTAAACTGTCAGTTATGCTGATGTTAGATCGTCAGCTAAACATTCGTAAAATCGAAGCTAAATAGTTGTTAAATTGTCAGTAATGCTGATGTTAGATCGTCAGCTAAACTGTCATTACATTGTCAGCTAAACGGTAGTTAGATCGTCAGCTAAACTGTCATTACTCATTACATTGCCAGCAAAACGGTGGTTGAATCGACCGCTAAATAGTTGTTAAATCGTCACCTATACGTTAAAGTGGCAGCTAAACAGTTGTTTGTCAGCTAAGCTGATGTTAGATTGTCAGCTAAAATGTGATTGGATAGTCTTGTTAGTACCTGAAAAGATGCCAGTCGACCCCGGACGAAGATGCACTGAACCAGCCGACAAATACGACGGAGCCAACTTTACAATGAGTCGTGCTGATAGGAATGCCAATTTTGGAGGCGATCAAAACCGTCAAAGCAGCTCCGATTTCAATGGTAAAACCCCTGAAGTAAATCTTAATCGTTTCAAAATGTCAAATATTGAAAGTCTTACGTGGATGGAGTGATTTTTGTGAGGTCTTCTCCGATAGTTTTGATTACTCTGCGGCCCCAAACCCAAAGTCCGACGGCGATTCCGATCCCCCCATAAATTAAGGTGAAAAGCGGAGTTTCCGTTTTCTGCAAAACGCTTCCCTCCACGTAAATAAGCCAAACGGCAATCAATGGACCGATCGCGTTGCTCACATCGTTCCCACCATGAGCGAATGAACCGAAAGTAGCCGTCAAAACTTGCAGAAAAGAAAATATCCTTGCTATTTCAGGGCTGTCATCTCCAGCAGTTTCCTTTATCTCTATCTCCTTTTTTCAAATAAATGCATTATAAAATTTTTTTTAAATATAAGTAGATATTACCATTGGCTCGACAGGTTTTTCTTTAATAAGAGGGACGGCACTACTGTTAGGTGAAAGGCCATACGCAGGCGTTACATCTCCATTATTTGGTAGATTTAATTTAGTTGATAAAATATCCTTCCCAGTCTTACTCTCCTTACATGGTAAATCCTAAAAACAAATACTTATTTCTTCTTCTCCTCAAGAAATATTAGGTGTACAAAATGAAACTCATCCACAGGGTAAATTTGAATTTGTAGATTTTAGCCGAGTTTCATTTTGTACACCTAGTAGTTCATTTTTTCAAAATTTTAAACATTTTAGGCGTTAAAGTCCATCAAAAGTTGACCTTCTCCGTGTAAGAAGGTTATTGAAGTATAACCATTAAGAAGGTTAATTTTTAAAGGCTTGTAAATCGTAAACCGTTACAGATATTGAAAAAATGCACTAAATAAAATCTGTTGGAAATTTAATTCTCTTTAATTTTTATTCTATTCATTTTTTCTCTAGGACGCACTGTTTTCAAGATAAAATTTAAAAAAATTATTTTCCGAAAATGGTGCATCCTAGAAAAAAATTATTAAGTACAAATTTATAGAGAATTAAATTTCCTACAATTTTTATTTATTAGGTGTACAAAATGAAACTCAGCCACAGGGTAAATTTGAATTTTGTAGATTTTAGCCGAGTTTCATTTTGTACACCTAATATTAAAAACCTCTGCAACTGCACCAATTTTTAACTAGCCAGGAAGGAATAAATTCAAAAATCGCTAATTTGAAGTACATAAAAAATGGGGAGACGAATGCAGAAATATGGATAAAAATAGGCAAAATTACTGATAAAGATTCTGATTGTGCTAAAATGTAGCCATTGTTGTTGGCAGGAACTTCAATGATGACAGGTAGACCCTTTCCAACAGCACCTTCTTCCATTACCCTAGACACTCTGGGGCTTCCGTCTCTTGACGAATCTGAAAAATTACATTTAAATTGTATTTCCAGTAGAAAATAAAATATCAGAAAAACAAAAAAGAAACAAAAACAAAAAAATGAAAAATCCCAATTATGTCTTCTGACAAAAGTACCTGTCGATTCCCCAAAAGTAAACTGGACATCCTTGTTTGATGAACTTCTCAAGTCCTCTGCAAAATAAGGATGCCGCACCATTAATTTTTTTTTTCTTTTTACATTAGTTTTGTTCCAACCGCAGTTTGAAAATGGTTTGAAACTCCTGCAAATTCTTCTGCACATGCTCCAGGAGTTTCAAACTGCGGTTGGAACAAAGCTACTATGTCTTTGTTTAATTTAAACAGATGATAATAAAGTCAGATTAACTAACCAATTACTTGACGACGCTGCCAAGGAACAACGAAAATTTGAACAGCAACAGCAACGATTCCGCCGATTGCGACGCTGATGACGATCGCCAACCATAATGGGATGTTGTCCAAATATAATACTAAAAGAAGAAACTATACATTTATTTTTAAGAGTTTCAACTTACGTTTAGGGCCGCCATGAACAATCGAGAAAACGTTGACAGAAATGGTTGCCATGTAGAAAAAAGGTAAAGCTCGAAGTGCAGGTTTCAAAGGCGTTTCTGCATTCACAATCAAAATGTTTATCGCCTTATACAAAATCACAGATACGATTCCAGACAGTACGGGGGAAACAAACCACGAAGCGATGATCGTCCCCAACATCTGCAATTTAAGGCCGGCAGTTCCGCGACATACCAGTGAAAATCCGATGGTGGCTCCGACAATTGAGTGAGTTCCAGAAATCGGAAGTTTGAGAAAAGTAGCCGCCATAAGCCAGATACCACTTCCAACTTAAAAATTGTCATATTAGTATTCCATTTTCATCCTTTTTATCAAACATACTTAATGAAGACAAGCAACCAAGCATCAGCTCCATCTCGTAGCCTTGGTAAAGATTTAGATCCAAAATTCCTTTCCGCATCGTATCAGAAACTTTGTAACCTATCAAAAAACACAAAAATTCAATCTCTTTTGGAAAGGGGAGTAAAATAAATTTTAACTTTCTCAAAAAGAGAGATGTTGTCCTCATTGTTGAAAAATGGGTCCTATAGACCCTGTAGGGTCAAAAAGAAATGGAAAAATCACCTTAAATCAGGGGAAAAAATGATTCTTTGTTGAAAAACTGACAAAAACAGGGTAAAATCCTATAAAACGAAGGTTGCCTAATGACCGAGGAAGACTTCCGAAAATTTGATAAATTTTGACTTTCATAACAAGCAAATTGCACCAAAGATGTCGAAAAACTGAGGACAAAACCAAAAAATTCAATTTAAAAATGGGGGATGGGGGGGTTTCTTGGTCTAAAAATTGAGAAAACTTCCAAAAATGAGTAGAAAAAGTTTTTTTTTAGATAGGGCATTCGGGGATGGGGGGGGGGGGATTTCTTGGTCTAATGACTAAGAAAACCTCGCGGAAAATGCGAGACAATTTTGGTAAAGGCGGTTTTTTGGTTCAAAAATAGAGAAAATTCCCTAATATAGTAGAAAAGGTTTTTTTTTTGGTGGGGTATTCAGGGATGGGGGGGGTTCTTGGTCGAATGACCGTGGAAAATGCGAGACAATTTTGGTAAAGGTGGTTTCTTGGTCTAAAAATTGAGAAAACTCCCAAAATTCAGTAGAAAAAGTTTTTTTAGGTAGAATTTTGATAAAGGTAGTTTCTTGGTCCGAAAATTGAGAAAACTCCTAAAAATCAGGGGAAGAGGTTTTTTTTAGGAAGAGTATTCAGGGATAAGGGGGGGGGGGGGTTTCTTGGTCTATTGACCAAGAAAAACTTTGCGGAAAATGCGAGACTATTTTGATAAAGGTGGTGTCTTGGTCCAAAAATTGAGAAAATTCCCTAAAATCAGTGAAAAAGGTTTTTTTTAGGTAGGGTATTAAGGGATGGGGGGATTTCTTGGTCTAAGGACTAAGAAAACCTCGCGGAAAATGCGAGACAATTTTGGTAAAGGTGGTTTCTTGGTCTAAAAATAGAGAAAACTCCATAAAATCAGTAGAAAAGGTTTTTTAGGTAGGATTTTGATAAAAGTGGTTTCTTGGTCCAAAAATTGAGAAAACTCCTAAAAAATCAGGTGAAGAGGTTTTTTTTAGGAAGGGTATTCAGGGATGGGGGGGGGGGATTTCTTGGTCTAATGAGCAAGAAAACCTCGCGGAAAATGCGAGACAATATTGGTAAAGGTGGTTTCTTGGTCTAAAAATTGAGAAAACTCCATAAAATCATTAGAAAAGGTTTTTTAGGCAGGGTATTCTGGGATAACGGGGGGGGGGGGGGGGGAGTTCTTGGTCTGATGATCAAGAAAACCTCGTGGAAAATGCGAGACAATTTTGATAAAGGTGGTTTCTTGGTCCGAAAATTGAGAAAACTCCTAAAAATCAGGTGAAGGTCTTTTTAGGAAGGGTATTCAGGGATAAGGGGGGGGGATTTCTTGGTCTAATGACCTAGAAAACCTCGCGAAAAATGCGGGACAATTTTGGTAAAGGTGGTTTCTTGGTTCAAAAATTGAAAAACTCCCAAAAATAAGGTGAAAAGATTTTTTGTGGTAAATTGAAATCTGAATATTCAATAAATCGTATACGTTCGTTCACTTAGCGCCTGTCGCCTACGCACTATTTGCATGTTTCCCTTTCATAATATTTTAACAATTAAAAAAAAAACGGGTTGGGGCCAATAAGTCCGGACTATTATTAGATATCGTCTCATCCGAAAAATTCGCAGAAAACGTATCAAAACGTATCTTCAGTTTTCCATGGATTGATGAGCTCATATTTCTTGTTACAAGCAATTAAAAAATGCGAGGCTGAACACGTAATAAGGACCTTGAGGTTCTGAAGACTTAAAAAATTTGTTTAAACTAAATGTCTTGTGCCACTGAAAAACCGATGTGAAAAATGTGATTAAATCGAGATTTGGAAGCCTTGCACGTTTAATCCTAAGAACAAGAGAGAATCGCAAAAGAATACGAAATCCACAATTTAGATGTTCAAGTTTGTTTATTTTCTGGAAGTTACGTTCTCCTAAATACGCAATAGTTCAGACAAAACAATGGATTTAAACATTTGGCCTGGAGATACCCCTGCGGGAACCTAGGATTTAGTACAGTTAAACGCGGATTTTCCCAGTTTTTCGCTTGTATCTCCAAAACGGTACGCCGTAGCAAAAAAATATCCCCACAAAAAACACCCCGTGTAAAAAACACCCCGCCTCGCAAAAATCCTTTTACATCAGCCGGAAAAAGTTGTGATATCAACTTCCCCGCCCTCAAATGAGCGAGAAGAGTTGATACGCCCGAGTGGTAGGTACGATGATGTGAGAAGCATGATGCCCGTGCTCCCGTTTTCAATGCTCCCCTTGGCGGCATCGCGAAATGCTTTGTATCAGTGATTGCCGTTATTTATCAAGCCCTGGAACGTCCTGGAACGCTTAAGAATTACTGTGTTATCACTGAGTTCCTAACTAATCACTAGTATACACCCCATACACATACATACACATACCCCCCCGTACTCACACATGACACTACGCCTTCATCTACGTATGTCTGAGTGTTTGAATCATAACGATTTTTCCCGAAGAACGCACAGCACGTCTTAACTACGTCCCTGTAAACAAACATTTCGCGATGCCGCCAAGGGGAGCATTGAAAACGGGAGCACGGGCATCATGCTTCTCACATCATCGTACCTACCACTCGGGCGTATCGACTCTTCTCGCTCATTTGAGGGCGGGGAAGTTGATATCACAACTTTTTCCGGCTGATGTAAAAGGATTTTTGCGAGGCGGGGTGTTTTTACACGGGGTGTTTTTTGTGGGGATATCATATCTTTTTGTAGTTTAAATTCAAATCACCTTAAGGGGTCAGGAAGACCCATTTCCGAAATCCGACCTCTGGTGTAAATCGGATGTACAGAAGGCGCCTCAGACTAACTGACGATCGAAAAATGATCACTGGTCAAATTGACCCCAAGGAGTCTGGAAGACCCATTTCCGAAATTCGACCTTATGGTGTAAATCGGGTGTACAGCCGGCGCCACAGACAATGATCACTGGTCAAATTGACCCTGAGGGGTCTGGATGACCCATTTCCGAAATCCGTCCTCATTACTATACTCGTCCTCATTGCTAAACTCAGAAGGAAGCTCTGTGCACAATTTCAAGTCGATTGGTCTTGTCTCCAGGCTGTGTACCCGTTAAAGTGGCTAAAATTACCCTAAAATTTCAGTTTTTTGTTCCTAACTTTTTTTAAGTTAAGATTTCGGGGTAAATCTTTCAAAAGGCACTGGCTCAAGTTGAAAGGAAGCTCTGTGCAAAATTTCAAGTCAATCGGTGCGCTAGGAGAGGCTGTAGCCTTGTCTAGCTGAATAAGAAGAAGAAGAAGAAGAAGAAGAAGAAGAAGAAGAAGAACACGGTAAAGGCGAAAAACCGGGTTTTCAGACTTTTATATCTCGGCTCCTTGTGGACCGATCGACTTGAAATTTTCAGCGTTTACTCATATCATATCAAAGTAAATCTGTAGCAAATTTCAAGTCGATCGGTCCACAGGGAGCCGAGATCCAGATACCTGAAAAACGCAAATCGTGACGTCCAGTAAACATACACTTGGTAGGTACCGTTTTCTGACGTCTTCGGACTGGGTGTTGCTTGGCGGGGCGGAACGCTACCGCGTTCCTAGATTTAAGTTAAAAAAGAAAGCTGACTAAATTTCCTAGAAATTTGGTTCAATAAAATTTTTTGTACGACCTATACGGCGGCGAAAAACGGTGCAAAAAAAAAGAAGAAAAAATTTTGATCTAGGATGGAGCGTGACTTTTCGCGGTTTTTCGCTTGTAACTTAAAACGATACGTCGTAGCCAAAAAGTGTATAATACAAAAATGAAAGGTGATTAAATTTTCTACAAATTAGACGAAATCAACTTCATTGCAGGATCGGCCGTTTCCGAGCTGCAAAGCGCTGAAAAGAGAAGATGAAAAAAAAGCGTCTTTTAAAAAGCGCTGAAGTCCGAAAAAATAAGGGAAGGAGCAGTTTGAGCGAAAATCCAACGCTGTAGAGACGGCATTTCCTTTAAAGTCCAAATGTCAACCCAGCAATTAGGGGGGGGGGATCCAAGAAAATCTCCCAAAAACAAGCATTTTTTGATTGTTTAAAGGTAACTTTTCGCTGATTTTTGCGTTTTTCTCCCCAACGGTAAGTCCTAGATGAAAAATGTACTAAATAAAAAAAAAAAGCTGGTCAAATTTCCTATAACATTAATGTGCCAACCTCGGATGAACAGTCCGCTGGATGTGAGAAACATCTAGTTTTGGCTAAAGGACCCCCAATTAGAAAGAAAGTAAAAAAAAAAAACGTAGGAAAACTACAAAAATCCTGTAAAAATGCGGTTTGCCCAAAAATCGAGAAAAACTTCCGAAAATCCTGCTTAAGTATAACTTTCTACGGGGTCTGGAGGTTTTCCCAAAAAAAAACCTGACACTTCTCTTCAAGAAAATTATAGTAGATGAAATATTTTACAAGTGAAATGAAGAAATAATAGGATGAAATATACGAACCAATGAGAACGGCTCCAGCCATTTCGAAGATGGTCGCAAGTATGCAGGCCTGCCGGACGCTGAGGACTTTTGATCCAACCGATGTCCCGAACGAATTCGCGACATCGTTCGCACCGATTCCAAACGCGAGGATGAACGCGACTAAAAAACTAACAACCACCAGCCAAACCACTTCGCTCGCGAAAGGTTCCATTTTAAGTTTCAATAAATAAAAAATAAACGAGAAGGGAGATAAAATAACAGTTCAAAGCTCTATATCGGAGGGGATGAAACGAATGATTAATACTAACTACTATCACAGCCAACTTTTTTTAAAACAAAAAAATGAGAGTTAAAAAACAAAACAAAAATTTGGGAAGGGGGAGGATTTGTTAGAAGCCGGTAAACTCTCTTTCTTGACGTGCGGTCGCACGGAGTTACTGTGGCTGAACTCGGCCATGAGGTGATTCGCTCTTTTGAAGGAGCAGTTTAAACGTAAGAAGAGATCTCGAAATACGAGAGCCCAAGCGTCACGCGATTCCTGGAACAAAACAATAAAAAACAAATTAAAAAAGTAAGGACTAAGATTAGGTCGATTTATTCTATTTTTCCCGATTATCTTCAAAGCCGTGGCTCTGAGAGAAAAATTGAGTAAATAGAAGTTGTAGAGAATAAAATATCGAACAAAAATAATTCTATGCATTTTTGACGTGGGATCAATAGAATCGGAGATACGAGGGTTTAAAGTTTGTTTTACTATAAGCCCTGACAGATTGAACAGAAATCACTTATCACTAGTGTGCTTTCCTGGAGGTACCTAGATATTAGTCTCTTCTCCTTTTTTTTCCTTTCTAAAAATAATAAAAGGTTGATACGCAGAATACGTAATCAATGGCACATTTGGCATATGTAAAAACAATTTGCCAACTAAAAAGTCTCGCGATTCTTTTGTAGTGACACAATTTTTGTAAAAATAGAACTGATTAATGATCCTTTCTTCTAGTAGGTTTTTTTTCTACACCTATATTAGAAAATCAGAAAATTTTGAGAAGGGCGGAAAAGGTGATAAAGTAGCAATAAATTAAGAAAGATGTCAAGGATAACTATTTTTGAGATAAAAAAAACGTTTTATGCACGAATATCGACGTGTTTTTGGTAAAAAAGGGCACCTACCTATTTTAAGTTCTGTTAGGTAGATTTTTATTTCTCTCTCTCTTTTTTTCCGCAGAGAGTGGAGATATTTTAATAAATGACCTTGAGATGAAAGCGTGTTTCTCGCGATTTCTGTTTATAAACTTCACCCCCAACCCACAGAAGTTCAACAAAACAAAGAACAGAGAGCTTCAAAAACAAATTCTCTAGCTTCGGCCATTTTAACTTCCTCAAGAAGTTACTGTGATACCCTCCGACCCCCTGTTACTAGAAAAGGGTCTTACAGACCCCGTAGGATAAATCTGATAAGTGATCTTTGCCGATCCTGACTTTGTCTGTGGTGCCGGCCGTCCGGCCGTCCGGCCGTCCGTCGCCACTTTTTCCGGAACACTTCACGGCCGCAATTTTCATCCGATCTTCACCAAATTTATACACAAGCTTCCTTTCACAGAAATCTTGAAAATGACGAGAGCTTTTTTCGAAATTTTTCAAAATGGCGGAGATATGACAGTTCAAAGATTTAAAATGAGCGCTGTGGGCGTACTGTTGGTCCGATCTTCACCAAATTTTCACTAAACATTCCTTGAATTATTTAAAAATTTTCCATGTTTTTAAATTTAATTTTCCAAAATTTTTTTTACTTAATAATTTTTCTAGGCAGAAATGTGAGTCACTTCGCCGGCTCGAGGGCGGCCTCTCTTTGGCTAACCGTACTGAATTTCTACCTTGATATAAAATTTTCAAAATAATTTTTTTTTTTTTTTTTTTAACTTCCTCAAGAATTTTTTTAACGGAAAATAAAATGGCGATTTATTAGGTACTTAATTTTTATTTTTTTTTTTCAAAAAACAGAAAACGAACAACAAAAAATACCTAAAATTTCTAACTTCCTCAAGACTTACTGCGATACCCACCAAATTTATTTCACAACTTTTACAAAAATTTAGTTCTCCTACTTAATACTTCCTCCTCCTGTATCCTTGAGGAAGTTATCGTTGGAAGCTCTTCAAACCGGAACTTTTTAACGTACTACACATTTTTGTTTACTGTTCCTACTACTCTATTTCGGGCTTTTAGACAGGTTGGCAAACGCAACATTTTAAACCTATGCCAATATATGTACATAATACCAACATTTTTATCGTGCTAGACCTACAGGGATGCCAACACAGCAGTTAAGCATAAAGGTGTTTTTAAAACTTTGAGGTTTCTACTACCTAGGGGCTGCCAACTCAAAATTGGGGAAGCATAAAGTAGGGGAAGTACAAAGGAGGGGAAGTATAAAGGAGGGAAAGTATAACAGAGGGGGAAGTATAAAGGAGGGAAGTATAACAGAGGGGGAAGTACAAAGGAGAGAAAGTATAACAGAGGCGGAAGTACAAACGAGAGAAAGTATAGCAGAGGGGGAAGCATAAAGGAGGGAAAGTATAACAGAGGGGGGAGTATAAAGGAGGGAAGTATAACAGAGGGGGAAGTACAAAGGAGAGAAAGTATAGCAGAGGGAGAAGCATAAAGGAGGGAAAGTATAACAGAGGGGGGAGTATAAAGGAGGGAAGTATAACAGAGGGGGAAGTACAAAGGAGAGAAAGTATAACAGAAGGGGAAGCATAAAGGAGGGGAAGTATAACAGAGAGGAAGTATAACGGAGAGTGAAGTATAGAGGAGGGAAAGTATAACAGAGGGGGAAGTATAACGGGGGGGGGGAGTACAAAGGATTGCAATGCTTTACACCAAAATTCGTAAAAATTATTAAGAGCAATTAGTGAAAATCGAACCAACGATTCGGCCGCAGCGAATTTTTTAAAATTTCAAACAGACATATCTCCGCCATTTTTTCGAAATTCAAAAATCGCCCACGTTAGTTTCTTTTTCTAAAGAAAATTTGGTGAAAAACTGGTAAAAATCGGTTGAAAATTGTGGCCGTAAAGTGTTCCGGAAAAACGGACGGACGGCCGGCACCACAGACTAAGTTGAGATCGGCAAAGGGTTGACCCTTCCCCAAAAACCTGACGTGGAGGGTATCACAATAACTTCTTTAAGGAAGTTAAAATCTCAAAAGTGATAAAATCCATAAATCTATTTTTTAAGCTAGTTTTTCAAAACGTGGAGAGAGAAAGGGAAAAAACCCACTTGACAAAAATTGGGGGAGCGTCTGCAATAATGAAAGATTATCTTATTGATAACCTCTAAGATCATTTTAATACTGTAAGTTTTTTTTAATATTACATGTAATATTACGTAATGTTGAACTCCGGGTATGTGTCTACAAGTTGAGGCAAACCCCTTCACCAGGTATAAACGAAAAGTACACAATTTTAAACTTTTAAAAAACTATGTTGTCTACAGAGCGGCCGGATTCACTTTTCCGACCTTTTCCGTTGTCAAGCTTCTCTCTTTTATTTGTTCCCACCCTCCCTATAGATCACATTTCAACATAAATGAGGGATGCCCAAGTTAGTGATCTTTATTGAAAATTCCCCAACGAAAATGACAACCGAACGTCAAAACTAAGCTAAAACAAACCTACCGACGAAAACATTTTTAGTTAAAAAAGGCCATTTATTGTATTAGAAAATCAAAATTACACAAGTCATGAAAGAGTTTTAATCGTTTCGCGTCATTTCACGCTATTTGTCCAATCAATTTTCGAAATTTTTCAAGGATTCACTCGTGTATAAGATGAACTTTTAATGGACGTTCAAAGAATTTTTTTTTTCTAGCTCAATAAATCATGTTAAAATTACATTTTCTTTATTTTTAGCAAGTGTGAAATATTATGCACTCTTAGTAAAGAGGTTAAAAAAAAAGTTAAAATAAACCTGAGATTTAAATTAGTCCCCGTAATAGCGACTTGTATCATTTTAGGCGAGTTTCTATGTCAAAGAGCCGAGAAAAACCCCATCATGTGAAAATAGGAGTCTGTGTGTAAGAAAAGTCTTTGGAAAACCCTGTAAAATTGAGATTCTCAGTCTAAAAGCAGAGAAAACTTTCGAAAATCCTCTAAAAATTGGGGTTTCTGGTGAAAACATCGAGACTCCTCTAAAAATACTTTACCATTTGTCTCAACCCCCGCTTATTCTGAAGCTACTTGACTCAATTTTCATTCGATTTACAACATGAATTATGACAAATGAAGAAAACCACAAAATCTCGAAAATACCGGGCGTCTGGGAGAGCGTTAAAAAGTGGTATGATGAAAAAAAGTTAAATGTAAACCCCCCTTAATTTTAATCAAAGAATTTGACGGTCTTGTTTTAAATGCGTTGGGATATACAGGGTGCCCCAAAAGAACCTGAATGCGTTTGGATATACAGGGTGCCCCCAAAAGAACCTAACTTCGTTATTTCAAATGAGAACCCCCATTTTATTTCATATTCGTAATCTACGCAAAATTTCATGTTGATTTGACTATTTGAAAACCTATAATATGTCAAATTTTAGCGTTTTTCGCGCTAAAATCCATTAAAATCGGCCTAAGAGACTCATTTTTTTTATTCCACTTCTTTTGTCCGAAGAATCACAAATTCAAGCATCTTCGCAGTTTGCATAACGGCCTTTTTTCAAGTTAATAATCCAAATTTCTTACTTCAGAAATGAAAATTAGCGATTTTTTAACGGAAAATTTCTTTTTGATGCACAACTACAAGACGCAGCTCTTTCAAAATAGTCCGAAAGAAAAATTCCTTTAAAAACCGTTAATTTTCATTTCTCTAGTTTTGTTACGTAAAAGGAGCCATTACGATCCATCCAAATCGTGTGCACATTTAGAAAAATTTCATTATTTGTTTAAAACGAGGCGCCGGACGGACAAAAAAAATGCCGCGTCAACAAGAAATGATCCTTGTATAACATTTCGCAAGAAATAGGCGCCTCTCAATTAAAAATGTCTCTTTAGTTAAAATTTATGAAGGCAACAATATAAGAGTCGACAACCCTTACACTAAAAAAACAACTGAAAAAAATAAGAAAAAAAATTAAATTTTTAAATATTCTTTTTCGAAAAACCAAGACTTTTTTAGATAACTTTGAGATATGACTTAGGAAACAGAAGCAAAAATATTAAGTAGTACGAAAATAAATAAAAACAAGGCAAATAGAATAAATAAAAAAACAGAGAGACATCAGAAGATTTTTTTTTTCTTTTTTAGGTGAAGTTCCAAAACAAATACTAAGTAAGCAAAAAAACCGAGTTCAAACAAGTTTCTTGTTTAAAGCGGAAATGTAGGAAATTAAATAATCTAAACAAGACGCCTTTTATAATTAAAATAAAATTGATACATTAGGGCAAACATAGACATCAAAGTTGACAATTATCAGTAGAGTTTCAAAAGCAAAGGACGAAAAGCCAGCTTTTAGTTCTTCCATTGAAAATCTCGAGCGCCTTTTTTTCGAATTTCGCAAAAAATGGCGGCGATCTGTCTCAATTAAGTTTTGGCAACAATTCACAAAGGAAGATTGCGTGAAAAAATGAAAATTGCGGCCGTGAAGCGTTCCGGAAAAACAGCGGCCACCACGACGCCGAATTTTTTGTTTTTTAAGAATTAGGATTAGGGAAAAAATCTTTTTATAGCGTGGTTAAATGGATCGGAAAGCGAAATAAACGGCGCCTTCCCTCAATCTTAGTCCGTTGGCAACTTCATTTTTAAAAAAAACACGCCATTCCAATCGATAACTTCTCGACCATAAAATTGCAATCATGCAAAAACTGAGATTATAGCCAAGTTTAGTGAGTGTATTTTTTTTAATTTCTTTTTAATATTTATCTGAGATCCATCTCATGTGATATTCGGAACTTACCTACTAATTAGGTTAAGTTTATTTCTTTCTAAAAATACATAGTTTAATTTTTCTTCTTCTTCAAAAATTAGCCGTGACGCTTTTTTTTTTTAATATTCATTTTAAAAGCATAACATTTTTTTTATTATTAGAAACCAATAATATTTAATGTAAACACGCAAAATGATTTAAAAAGAAAGAAAGAAAATGGCAAAATCGACCGCGAACGTTCTTTGACCCTCCGCCACCTGGGACTGAGTCAAGAAAATAGTGCAAGGACTTGTTCGTCGGTACGAGGATTCCTCACGACCTACATTATACGTGCCAAATAAGTGTAAAGCGTTAAGAACTAAATGAAATATTTTTTAAAAATAATTTACAATATTACGCAATTTGTGTGAGAACACCGTTTAACATAACGCATTTCACCCTAAAGCAGTTGAACATAAAAAATCTGCAGTTCACCATACGTTTCGGCATAATGCAATTGAAAAGTTCTCAAAAGTTAAAAATTTTTAAGCATAATGCATTTCAACATAAAGCGCCATCTTTTTCAATTAATGCAAACGACATGAAAAGTACTGGTTTGAAGAGCTTCCAACGAAAACTTCCTTAAAGAGAAGTATCTATATAGGAGGGGGAAGTATAACGGAGGGGACGTAAAACGTAGTGGGAAGTATATGGGAGGGGAAGTATAACGGAGGGGGAAGTATATGGGAGGGGGAAGTATAACGGAGGGGGAAGTATAACGGAGGGGGAAGTATAACGGAGGGGAAAGTATAACGGAGTAGGAAGTATAACAGAGGGGGAAGTATAATGGAGGGGGAAGTATAAAGGAAGGGGATTTAGTAGGGAGGGAAAGTATAAAGGACAATTTTGCAAGTTTGTTTTTGCGAAAAATTTTCCGGTTTTTTTTTTTTTTTTTTTTTTTTTTGAAAAATTTTCTAAGTTCTTTTTTTCAAAAAATTTTCTAAGTTTTAACTTTTTTTTCGAAAAATTTTTTAAGTTTTTTGTCCAAAAAAAAAATTTTTTTTTTTCAAAAAATTTTCAAAGTTTTTTTCGAAAAATTTTCCGGGTTTTCCTTTTTTTTTTTCGAAAAATTTTCCGGGTTTCCTTTTTTTTTTTTTTTTTTTATTTTTTTTCGAAAAATTTTTAAGTTCTTTTTTTCAAAAAATTTTCAAAGTTTTTTTCGAAAAATTTTCCGGGTTTTCCTTTTTTTTTCGAAAAATTTTCCGGGTTTTTTTTTTTTTTTCATTTTTATTTTTTTTTCGAAAAATTTCTAAGTTCTTTTTTTCGGAAAATTTTTCAAGTTTTTTGTCAAAAAAAAATTTTTTTTTTCGAAAAATTTTCCGGGTTTTTCTTTCTTTTTCTTTCTTCTTTTTTTTTTTTTTTTTTTTCGAAAAATTTTCTAAGTTCTTTTTTTCGAAAATTTTTTAAGTCTCAAGGTAGAAATAATGGGCTCTTTGGCCTAGGGATGTGCCTCTCGTAAAGGGTAGAAGTACGAAATTTCTCCCTACTAATAAAAACAGTAATTAAAAGTGGCAATTTTTTTGCACCAAAAATTCTTAAAAAATATAAGGAGTAATTGGTGAAAATTTGGTGAAAATCGGATTAACGGTTCGGCCGCAGCGAATTTTTTAAAATTTCAAACAGACATATCTCCGCCATTTTTTCGAAATTCAAAAATCGCCCTCGTCATATTCTTCTTCACCGGCTAAAGAAATTTGTGTAAAAATTTGGTGAAAATCGGATGAAAACTGTGGCCGTAAAGTGTTCCGGAAAAAATGCTACGGCCGGCCGGCCGGAACCACAGACAAAGTTGAGATCGGTAAAGATCAATATTCGATTTTACCCTCCGGACCCCGGAAGACCCCTCCCCAAAAACCCGACATGGAGGGTATCACAATAACTTCTTTAAGGAAGTTAAAAGTGCAAGTCACGCTTCTCAGCATAAAAGCCTCTCTTTAAACGTATTGTTTCAGCATAAAACTGTTTGCGTCGTTTGGGCATTATACATCTCACCATAAACTAGGGACAGCGAAAGAGCAAGCCTACTAAAAACGCAATTATGGCGAAACGAAACCTTAAAACTTGACAGTTCACCATAATGCAATTCAACATAAACCATCTCACCGTAAAATAGGAAAAGCAAGCAGCCAATGGTTTCAGCTCGTTTTATGACACAAGGGGTTAACTCTTTTCCCTCTCGCGAGGATTACGGTGTCAAGTATAAAAGGTTTCTGTAGTTTCGCCATAATCGCGTGGCTTGCTCTTTCGCTGTCCCTAGTTTATGGAGAGATGTGTTATGCCCAAACGACAGAACAGTTTTATGGCGAAACAAATAGTTCTTTAAAATGAAAGTTTCCTTTTTGCTCAACTGCGTTGTGTTGAAACGACAAATTTAAGTCGAAACGACAAGTGTTAAAAATTAAGGATTCTTTTTTTTCAGCCGGGTTTGTTAATTTAGTTTTTTTTTGTTTGTTGGGGGTCCTCCGCAACCCCCAACAAACAAAAAAAAACTAAGTGTTAAAAATGTTCTTTATGGTGAGATGTATTATGTTCAAATGCATTATTGTGAACGTTTTCGACTATTTTCCTTATGCTAAGTTGCAGAACTCGCGATTTCTGCTATTTTATGATCAAACGCATTATGTCGACACGTACTCACCATGTAGTTATTATCATAGCCCTTTATCTTGAAAATAAATGAATTATGGATTTTTAACTTCCTCAAAGTTTCCAATTTTCGCCAAGTCAGTTTTTTTTCTTTTATAAATTAATCATTTTAAATTCAACGTTTTAAAATAGAAAATGGAGACGCCACCAAGAAGTCTTTATTTACGCTCAATATTTATATTGAAATCAAACTTTTGTTTTCTAAACATACAAAGGTGACGACATTCAATCGCAAGCAAATATTTATCAAAAAGTGGTTTCTTTTATATCATAATTAATTTTTAACACCTTTCCAAGTTTTTCTAGCGAATGATTTGATTATCTAGCAAAATGAGCGGCTGTCCCTAAATACTTCTTTTATGTGTATCAAAAAAAAGTATTGAAGAGCTTCCAACGAAAAATTCCTTAAAGAGAAGGAACAATATACGAGGGGGAAGTATTAAGGAGGAGAACATTAAGGAAGGGAAAGTATAAAGGAGGTGGGGGGAAGTATAAGGAAAATCGGTTGAAAACTGTGGTAAAGTGATCCGGAAAAAAATTTCAACGGCGGGCCGGAACCACTGACAAAGTTGAGATCGGTATAGATCCATAATCGAATTGACCTAGGGGTCTGGAAGACCCCCAAAAACCCGACATGGTGGGTAAAAAATAACTTCTTTAAGGAGGTATAATGGTTTTTAAGTCAGTTGCTTTGCAAATTTTTCTTTGTTAACAACGGTTTTCGGTTTTTCCCTTCTATCTCGGAAACCGTCGCTCAAAACGAAAAATGTAGTAAGTAAAAGTTGTAGGTACAAAGATTTCCTACAAAAATTTCTTTATTTATTATTTGCGTAAGAATATTTAAGGAGTTATGAGGTTAAAACTAATAATCCTACAGAGCCTGTCTGAAAACTTGAAACCTTCATATCTCCTAAAATATTGCTCTGACGGAAAAAACCAATAAGATATTTTATGTAGTAAATTTCCGTCGCTACAACTTTTACTTAGAACATTTTTTCGTTTTGAGCGACGGTTTCCAAGATAGAAGGGAAAAACCGAAAACCGTAGCTCACAACGAAAAATGTACAAAGCAACCAACTTAAAACCCTCATATCCCCTTAAGAAAGTTAAAATGGCTCATTTGAACAGCCTATGCTTTTCTTTAAACTACAATTATTAAGATTGTATCCTGTTTTTAATAGTATTTTTATGATGAAAAGTATCGATTTAAGGATTCCTTGGAACAATTAAAATGTAGATAAGAATTTTTGAGGGGAATGGGGGCATCTTAAACTTGTTTCAAGCACGTCGTCATCTTTCAAAAGTGTCAGAAACAAAACATGTCAGAAGACAAATTGAATCATGAAATAGTGGCTATAAATACGATTTAAAATTGGCATTAAACGCCGAAAGGTTGGAACAGTTTGAGTACGAACAAGTACAAAAAACCACGCTTGCCACTTTTTCTCTCTCTTTTTCACGCTCTCGCGTTTATTTTTAAATTTTTGAATCCGCAGAAATTCAGATCAAATGAATTTTATTCTATTTCAAGCTCTCTTAAAGGAGTATTGACAAAAAAAGCAAATGTTTACCATCGCGTTAATAAAAGTGAAGGAATTTTCCGAAGGCTCGAGGAACAAAAAATATCAAACTTCCCCTTCTTTTTCGGCCTCAATTTGCGATCAACCACATAATAAGAGATCAACGGATGTTTACATGGTCAAGGTCGATCCCACACAATGATTACAGAACAATAAGTCATTTCAGATGATAATTTTGGTTAGAAAAAAGGGCTTTTTAGGTAAGGCTTTTAAAGGTAGACCTCGACCGGTTTTAAGCGTAGGGCAAACAAAATTCGGATATAGAATAGAGTGTTACAGTAACTTTGAAGAAGTTAATGAAAATTTTCATTGTAATAACAATAAGTTATAAATTTAAGTATAATAAGGGTCGCTTGGAACAATCGCCCTTGGACCCGCAGAACATAATCGTGTGGCAGGTTTAACAAACCTTCTGAGACTTTTAACTTCCTTACAGAAGTTATCGTTTTTCCCTCCACATCGGGTCTTCCAGACCCCGGAGGGTCAATCTAGACCGATCTAAACGTTGTCTGTGGTTCCGGCCGGCCGTAGCATTTGTTTCCGGAACACTTTACGCCCACAGTTTTCTCCCGATGTTCACCTAATTTTCACACAACCTTCCTGAATAGTTGAAAAAAGAAAATTTTTTTTTGCAAAAAAGAAATTCACGTCTGAGATAATTGAATTTCGGAAAAATGGCGGAAATATGTCTGTTCGAAATTTTAAAAACTGCGCTGCGGCCGAACGGCTGGTCAGATTTTCTTTAAATCGTCGCGTTAGTTCTAACACCGGATAAGTCATTTTTCCTAGGTTTTCAGGAGAGCCAAAATACGATTAATTTCTCATTGGAATCAATGCATCACCTGTTGGCTAAAACGTGAACTACGCGTTGTCTGTTGGTAATAGGGTTAAACTGCCAACGGAATTCGATCCACCACAAAATTTACCATCAGAAACAATGCCTAACTCAAAATTGATAAAAATGACTTATCCGGTGTTAGAACTAACGCGACGAAATACTCCTTATATACGAATTTTCGGTGGAATAAAAAAAATTTTTTTTTCTTTTAGTAGGGAGAAAGTTGATACTTCCACCCTTTGTGAAAGGGGCATCCCTGGGGCAAAAAGCCCATTATTTCGGGAAAAAACTTGGAAAATTTTTCAAAAAACAAGAAAATGCGGCCGCGAATCTAATATTTAAACATACTAGCTCCGTTTTTGCGAATTTCGAAAAAAGCTCTCGACATTTTTAAGATTACTTTGATTCGACTTTTGAGAATTTGAGGATTTTAACTAATAAATTTTACGAAAATTTTGTTGAAATATGGAACTATTTCAACAATGAACTGGGTGAGCTATTTCAAAGTCGAAAGTGGGCAGCAGAGGCCAGATACAGAGATTCCAAATTTGGCAGCACTGAATAAGCCATAAGAGAGCTAAGATGGCAGCGATGGCTCAGCAAAATTTTGAAGATAACTACGATAGGAAGACAGACGGCAACCGGTAAAGATCACTAATCAACCTAAAAATCTACCTAGGAGGAAATCTATTAAAGATGTTAAGATTTATAATGAATGGGAGTTTAAGTTTTTAACGACTATATATTTGTATCTATGTATTAATATTTGAGGGGGAATTTAATTAAATAAAAATAGATTCAGGAGGACTGCCACTTGAGAATTTTCCCTAAAAACGCTTCTGATAGGGCAGAACGACACGTGCTTTACGATCAAGGCCACTTTGAGGTAGATCCAGGGATGGCTCTCAACCAGATAACTTATTTATGGATACCCTTCGCATAGAAAAATGTTATCAGGCAACACAACAAAAGAATTTCAAACATTCCTTCATTTTTACTGAACAAGGCACGTGCCAGAATCGTTTCTATTAATTTTGAAGATATAGTCCAGTCAATCTAGATAATCTTGGTGATCTAATTGATCTAATCTTAGCGAAGATTCTAATCTTCGCATTCAGCATCACGAGATATGGCTAACGGCCTTATTTTAAGTAAGAGCCCCAATTTCTTATTTCAGAAATGAAAATAGAGGCTCTTTTAAAGTACTTAGGTGCACAAATACAAAAGCCGCTGTAGCTCTTTCACCAATTTCGGTCCAAAAGAAAATCGCTATTTTCATTTCTAAAATAAGAAAATGGGGTTCTAACTTAAAATAAGGCCGTTAGCGACAACATCTCGTGATGCAGAATGCGAAGATGATTGAATTTGTGATAGTTGGATTCCTCGGACAAAAAGAAGTGGAATGAAAAAAAAGTCTACTACGTCAATTTTAACAGATTTATGGTTCTCATTTGAAAAAACGAAGTTAGGTTCTGTTGGGGGCAACCTGTATATCCAAAGGGATTTTTAACTACACCATCAAATTCTTTGATTAAAAGTAAGGGGAATTTAGATTCAAATTTTTTTCATAAAACACCTTTTTAACGCTCTTCCAGACGTGTGCCATGTTTTTGCGGACACCGTATATATAAATTAATAATATTTTGCAAACAAAATAGGAAAAAAGAATTGGAAGGTAAAAAGAAAAATTAAATCAATAGGTACTTAAAAAATAAGTAGAAACTGATTTCGGCAGTGAGGTTTGAGGGGGAGGCGAGAGAGACAACACGTGGGTAAGGGAAGGCTCCGGGTCAAGCATTGCTATTTTGTCGTATCGACTAAAAATAAAAGCAAGACAAAGGAAGAATAAAAATAAAAACTCACCTTGATGGAGCGAAAGTATTAGCCGGGAGAGTCCAAAGGTAGTAGAAGAATTTTAAGTTCGCGGAAAAGAATAGAGAAGAAAAAATGAAGTCGCTTAAAAACTGTTAACTAATGTTTGAAAATGATCGGAAAGTCTAGGGAGACGTGAGGCGACTGAGATCGGAAGGGGGATCGCGCATGTGCTAAAACTCCGGCTCAAAGAAAAGCCCGCGCAGATCGAGCCTCCCTCCGCTCGGCCGTCACCTCCAGTTCCCGGCGAATGTATCGATCGCGGCGCCAACTTGCGAACCCAAAAAAAAGACTCGAGAGAATCCCACGCCGCTTTTTGAACTCTAACGACATCTATCCACCTTAATGTGAACCAACTGCGAACTAAAGTTCCCCAGAAACATAAAGACCAAGGGTGCGTTTATTTTATGCTAGAAAAGAATAGCTAGCATCGAAAAATTACTCATCAAGACGAATCCATCAGAAATGGGCCACCTGGTTATCCATAAATTTTTAAATAAGGCGGGATTTTCTTGTCACAGGAAAACTGAGATAAACTAGAGAGTAGAGACCTCAATCTATACCTGTTACTTGTCAAGCTCCTGCTCCGGTTCCCGGAAGAATTTCGATGTATCGATTTTTTAAATATCGATTATCTTGTGAGGCCTTTTGAACCATCGATGCTTTCAACAGCAGAGTAACGGAAGTATTTAACCATCGATAAACCAGAATGTTTTATATTCTATTTTGACGATGACTGTCCCTAACTGTCAGGCAACGCTGGCTGACTGGCTTGATGTGGTCCCGGACGTGCCTGTGAACAGTGTCAAAGCCTTCCATGCAACTTAAGGAACTAAGGAAGTTAATAAAAACCTTGTAAACAAACGTCTAATCATAGACTAATAAATACAATACTGATACTGCGTCTAATACTATACAATACTGAATAAACTTTCTCACCAGGGTTGTCCTCTTTTAGAAATCTAGCAGAAATCAAGCAACATCGACGTTCTACTTAAAATTCCAAGGTCCTGATCGTAAACTCACCCAACGCCCAAAGGACGATGTTAGCTTTGTTCCAACCGCAGTTTGAAACTGGTTTGAAACTTCTGGAGCATGCGCAGAAGGATTTGCACGTCTACTTTGAAGTCAGATGACTTCAGGTATGACGGACAGACGATTTGAACGACGACGAATTTGACGTCCAAATCCTTCTGCGCATGCTCCAGAAGTTTCAAACCGGTGACAAACTGCAGTTGGAACAAAGCTGTTAAATTGAGCCATTTTTTCCGGTGTCGGATTTTGTCACATTATGAATTAAATCTGAAAAGTTTTGAACTGAAAAAAAAAATTTGCACCAAAAATTCGTAAAAAGTATAAGGAGTAATTGGTGAAAGGAACATTTTTTGAACATTTGGTGAAAATTTCAAAACGTGCATAATTTTTGTTGAAAAATTGCTAATCGGCCGGCCGGAACACGGAAAGTTTAATTCTAGGACCCTCCGGGGTCTGGAAGACCCTTCTCTAAAAACCCCATGGAGGGTATCACAATAACTTCTTTAAGGAAGCTTTGAAAGTTGAAATCTAATATTTGGGGAAAAAAAGAAAGAAAAAAACTATCGCCATTTTTAAACTACATAGCTAAGACAGACGGTTCTGTGAAAATAAGATGAAAATAGACTCCGTGTAATGTTCCGGAATAAACTTGCCTAAAAACCGTATATGGCGGATGTTGCAATAATATATCTTGAGAGTTGAAACTCGAAACTCTGAGGAATGTTAATCAAATATAACTACCACAGCAATCGCACTACCGAAATAATTACTTCTACGAAAGATTACGATCATATTGTTTAAAAAGTTTGTGGAAAAAGACGATAAGGGACGAGTCTAGAAGGGTCGGTCATCATAAAACATATTATGTATAGCATTTATGAATAAACATTTCTTTAAAATCAATATCATTATTTTACGAGATAATGACTACTTTAAGCAATTATTATTTATAAAATTGTTATTAATATAAAAAAACTCACCTATTGGAAAAAAATAGGAAGATTTCGAGGAAAACAAATCCCAGCCGCAGCTGGACAGGACTGGAAATGAAACTTGATCGTGCATGCGTTTTTTTTTTCCTGCGATAACATTTTATTGCAAAAAGAACAAACAATAATATTTTTAATGAATTTGAAATAGTAAGAGCATTTTTATTTATTTATTTTAATATGTATACGTAAAATTGGATGTTTTTTGTACTTTTGGATCCAAAAATTGAGAAGGCAGTGGTTTTATCAAAAGGGTACCATCCCTCGCCGATCCTAGTTTGATTCGGTTCTGAATTCAGAATTTCGGTCTACCGCTTTTCTAAAATTCTTACTTCAGATTTTTGACCTTTTTGCCAAGTGTTTTAAATTTTCTTTTTAATATTGGGATAAGAATAAGTATAAACGCCATTAAAAATTTAAGGAAGTTAAAAAAAAGTAAATAAAAATTGATTGTGTAGGAGGGGGAGATTTTTAGAAGAAAGAAGATTGGAAGCACTGTCTTCCCCCACCTAATTAATTCTCATCCCTTTCGATCACCGGTCAATCGGTCACTCGTTCCTTCTGATTTTTTTTAAATTCATTTAGAGTCGTTTTTTCTTTCAAGGGCACCAAAATTGTGTTTCTAAATTTGCGTCTAGTGTAAAATAATGTTACTTTATTCAAAAGAGATTTGAAATTCCAGTTTTATATCCCGGACTGTTTGATTTGCTTGGTGCTCACAAAAGGTTTGTTCCAGCCGCAGTTTGTAACTGGTTTAAAACTACGGTTGGAACAATGCTATTATGCATCGCATCTCCTTTCATTTCCCTTTCCATCGAATCAGGATTTTCTACGAACTACAAACGGTGAGTGTTCTTATACTTGTGGTGTTGGGTTTGAAATATTAAAAAAGATCCCAATTTCCAAAAATACATTCCACATTTTTTGGTTCATTTTCAAAATAAGCTTTTATGTTCCATCCAGGACTGAAGCGCTGGAATTTGGGGATAAATGAGAAAAATAGACGATTTTTCACAAAAAAAAAAAAGGCAAATTTTCCACCTCCCCCCCATTCCCGACAAACTTGAACATGCAAGGAAGGCGTCGTTAATTCAATCCGGCGTCGACGGTTTTCTGTTTAGTAGAGAATTTTAGACGCCATTTTTGTTTGTTGAAAATATATTTCTTATTCTAATTTTTATTTTTTGGTCCCAAGAATAATTTAACCCCTTTATTAAATTTCTTTTAACTTCCTTAATGAAGTTTCTCCAAGTTTATTTTTGACATGGAGCTTTGTGCTGTAGGTTTTTGAAAATAAAATACCTATTAGCTTTGTTCCAACCGCAGTTTGTAACTGGTTTGAAACTTCTGGAGCATGCGCAGAAGGATTTGGACGTCAAATTTGTCGTCCAACCTGAAGTCATCTGACTCCAAAGTAGACGTGCAAATCCTTCTGCGCAAGCTCCAGAAGTTTCAAACCAGTTTCAAACTGCGGTTGGAACAAAGCTATTAAGTCGAATTTTTGTTATTATTATTTTATTATTTTATTCTAAATTATTATCTGCCTTCCTGGATTTGTTGTAGAATAAGACCGGTAAATTTTAAAGGATTTTAGACCGAAAAACGCTTTGGCCATTTTTTTAAGTTGTACAAAGAGATCATAGCTTCGTTCCAAGAGCAGTTTAAAATTGGTTTCAAACTGCTGGAGCATGCGCAGAAGGATTTGCACATCATATTAGACAGAGATGGGCAAAATCTTAATCATGAATATGATTAAGATTTTTAATCATAGGAATATTTTTCTGTGATTAAGAATAAGATTAAAATCTTAATCACAGATGATTAAGAATAAAATCTTAATCACAGAGATGATTAAGAATAAAATCTTAATCACGAGATGATTAAGAATAAAATCTTAATCACAGAGATGATTAAGAATAAAATCTTAATCACAGAGATGATTAAGAATAAAATCTTAATCACAGAGATGATTAAGAATAAATCTTAATCACAGAGATGATTAAGAATAAAATCTTAATCACAGAGATGATTAAGAAAATCTTAATCACAGAGATGATTAAGAATAAAATCTTAATCACAGAGATGATTAAGAAAAATCTTAATCACAGAGATGATTAAGAATAAAATCTTAATCACAGAGATGATTAAGAATAAAATCTTAATCACAGAGATGATTAAGAATAAAATCTTAATCACAGAGATGATTAAGAATAAAATCTTAATCACAGGAAATCTGTGATTAAACTCTTAATCACAGGAAATCTGTGATTAATCATAGGAAAATAACGATTAATCATTGGAATTTGGGATTAATTAAGGAAAATAATGATTAATCATTGGAATTTGGGATTAATTAAGGAAAATAATGATTAATCATTGGAATTTGGGATTAATTAAGGAAAATAATGATTAATCATTGGAATTTGGGATTAATTAAGGAAAATAATGATTAATCATTGGAATTTGGGATTAATTAAGGAAAATAATGATTAATCATTGGAATTTGGGATTAATTAAGGAAAATAATGATTAATCATTGGAATTTGGGATTAATTAAGGAAAATAATGATTAATCATTGGAATTTGGGATTAATTAAGGAAAATAATGATTAATCATTGGAATTTGGGATTAATTAAGGAAAATAATGATTAATCATTGGAATTTGGGATTAATTAAGGAAAATATTGATTAATCATTGGAATTTGGGATTAATTAAGGAAAATAATGATTAATCATTGGAATTTGGGATTAATTAAGGAAAAAGCTTGATCAATCATCAGAAATTTTCCTTTTTTTTTCCATTTTTAATCATTAAGGCCGGGTGAAAGGTGCTTATGTTTCGTTTTCCCCAAAATAAATAATTTCGGCGCAGTTGGTATCGGTAATGACAGCGGATTAAGGGTACCCTTGGAGGCCCGGCGCAGTTAACCTTTTTTTCGGCGCAGTTGGATAGAGCCCAAATAAATAATTTCGGCGCAGTTGGTATCGGTAATGACAGCGGATTAAGGGTACCCTTGGAGGCCCGGCGCAGTTAACCTTTTTTCGGCGCAGTTGGATAGAGCCCTTAAAACTAGTTTCAAAGCTATTATTTATTCAAAGCTATTATTATTCAAAGGAACTAAGCTATTATGTCTTCGCCGAGCCAGGCCACCAGGAAGCCATACTGAACAGGAATGAGCTACCAAAATTTCTACCTACATATAATATCTTTGTTCCAACCGGAGTTTGAAACTGGTTTGAGACTCCAGAATCATGCGCAGAAAGATTTGAAGTGATCAAACGATTTGAAGACGTCAAATATGACGTCCAAATCCTTCTGCGCATGCACCAGGAGTTTGAAACCAGTTTCAGCGGTTGGAACAAAGCTATAATGAATAGTCAAATCTTAAGTCTTCTTACTTAAGAAACTTACTTGACATAATAAATTGTTTATTAAAAAAAAAATAAGGTTTATCAAGTTTTATAGCATACGTAAAAGTAATAATAATTAAAGAAGGGAGGGAGTTAATAGGGTGGGAATATGGTGGGGAGGAAAACCTTTGGACTGGTTCGTGCCAGTAGCTCGTCCGCTCTTCCAAGTGTGATACACTGTATAAACCCTAACTTCAAATTGAACCCTAGGACCCCGACGTATTTCGAAGAGAAAAGGTACCTTAATTTCTTTGATTAAAATTTTAAAAACTAATTTAATAATTTTAAACTTTTAATTTGAATTTTTATATTAACTAAAAATGGTAGGTAATAAAAGAAAAATTTTAATTTTGGTATGAATTTATAGAAGAAAAAATTAATTAATTTTTTGGAAGTAATTAAAAAAAAACAGCTTATGTTTTAATGTTTTGCCCTTAAAAAAACGCCTACAAGTTTGACGTTGAGAAAATTGAAAACGCTTTTTGTGAGGTCACGACGAAGTTCACCTTGTGACCTCTACCCTTTCATTATCTTTGTTTAGAGAGGTCTAATTTTTCAAATGTACGTCTTGTGCGCACGAAAATTGAAATCGATTTAAAGTCTTTGTTTATGCAATAATTTTAATTGGTATGTTGGTATTTTGACCAGGGAAAACACTTTCCATCTCCCGCTTTTAGACTCTTTTTTCTTCTTCGAGGGACACTTGTTGAGTGGAGGCGAAGTTCGAGTAAACAGAGAAGTTGATTAGGTTTACTCACCGCCCTTGGACCCGCAGAACTTAATCGTGTGGCAGGTTTAACAAACCGTCAACACGCACCTTCTGAAACTTGTAACGTCCATAAAGAATTTATTGTGATACCCTCCACGTCGGGTTTTGGGAAGGTTCTTCCAGACCCCGGAGGGTCAAATCTTTAGCGACGTCTGTAGTTCCGGCCGGCCGCAGCATTTTTTCCGGAGCACTTTACGGCCACAGTTTCCAAACGATTTTCACACAACCTTCCTGAATAGTCGAACAAAAAATTATCGGGGGCGATTTTTGAATTTTGAAAAATAGCGGAGATATTCACGTTCTAAATTCTAAAAACTGCAATTTTCACCAAATTTTCACTAATTACTCCTTATATTTTTTAAGAATTTTTGGTGTAAAAAAATTTCCACCTTTTAATTATTAATTTTTTTTTAGTAGGGAGAAATTTCATACTTCTACCCTTTACGAGAGGTACATCCTTAGGCCAAAAAGCCCATTATTCTACCTTGACACTTAGAAAATTTTTCAAAAAGAAAAAAAAGGAAAACCCGGAAAATTTTTCGAAAAAAAAATTTTTGTTGACAAAAAAAACTTAGAAAATTTTTCAAAAAAAAAAACTGAAAAATTTTTGAAAAAAAAAAATTAGAAAGTTTTCGAAAAAAAGAACTTGGAAAATTCTCCTTTATACTTTCCCTCCCTTATACTCCCTCCCTTCCGTTATACTTTCGTTCCCTTATACTCCCTCCCTTCCGTTATACTTTCGTTCCCTTATACTTCCCCCTCCGTTATACTTCACCCTCTGTTATACCCCTCACTTAAACTTCCCCCTCCCATATACTTCCCCTCACTTATACTTCCCCCTCCGTTATACTTCCCCTCACATATACTTCCCACTCCGTTATACTTCCCCTCCCATATACTTCCCCCTACGTTTTATGTCCCCTCCGTTATACTTCCCCCTCCTATATAGATACTTCTCTTTAAGGAAGTTTTCGTTGGAAGCTCTTCAAACCAGTAATTTTTAGTAGGGAGAAATTTGATGCTTCCACCTTTTGAAAGAGGGGCATCCCGTGGGCAGAAAGCGTATTATTTCTACCTTGACACTTGATACGTTGAACTTGGAAAAAGCAAATTTTTCGAAAAAATAAAATAAATTTATTTCCCTTCCTCTATATAGGATATAGCTTTCAATTTTTAAAGTTTGTTGGTTTGCCGAATAAGTTCAAATGTTATTTCATACAAGAGGATTACGTTTAATCTGAAACTTATCGTTTGTTCAACAAGATAAACGATCACACCTAAAATAAGGAAGTTCAAAGCACCTAGGCAGCCTCAGAAAGAAGCGTATTTCCTGAAAAGTTTCCCAAAAACCTTTGGAAGAAATTTTACCCGTCAACTGTTATATGATGTAATTGGATTCTGTTTATTCTTTTTTATGTTTTTAAATTTTTTAATGAAATAACATGCCTACTCTTCGCTAAATTGTGAGTCGAATTACTGGTACCTACATTAAAAAAATAACGAGAGGGTAATACGAATTTAATTAAAATACCAATGTAGCATGCGATTGTGAGGAAGAATTTGGAGTTTAATTTGTGATAAATGTTAAAATACCCATCCGTAAAACGTTTATTCAATGATCCGGTGTAGATATGACCAATAGAACGGCTGTAACGCACTAAACAAAACTGCAAACATATCTCCACCATTTTTGCGAATTTGGTGAAAATCGGATGAACATTTTTGTTGAAGTGAAAAACTCGACACACGGACCGACATAAACTACGGACGGACGGCTGGCACCATAGTCAACCTCATGATCGGTAAAGATCACTAATCAGTTTTCCTCTTTGGTGTCTGGAAAACCCTATTCCAGATTATTCCAAGGGAAGTATTAAAGAGGGGAAGTTTAAGGAAGGGGAAGTATAAAGGAGGTTCAAGGTGGGGGAAGTATAAGGAAGGCCTCCTAGAGGTCAACTACTGAACTACTGACAAAGTTGAGATCGGTATAGGTCCATAATCGACCCCCAAAAACCAGACTTGGAGGATATCACAATAACTTCTCTTTTAGAAAAACTGCGCTTTGGCCGAGTTGGTCCGATTTTCACCAAGCACCCCTTATACATATTTCTTAAGAATTTTGGGAGTATTTTTATTTAATTTAATTTAAATAGTTAGAAGCTTTTGAGCTTTCTCCTTTATACTTCCGCCTCCGATATAATTCCTTCTCTTTGTTTAAGAAAGTTTGGGAAGTTTAAGCGATCCCTCCTTTTTAAAATTAAATTCAGATCACAAGGAGTATTTTAATTTACTTTTCGTGATGATTGGGTGTGCTTTAAACGGCTTTCAAAATTCATAATTAAGAATGAAAGAATTGGCAAAAAGGAGAAAATTAGATGAAAATTACGATGCCACATAAATGAAGTCCAGGTCAATTATGAACACCATTCAAATAGACCCAACGGGGTATACAGAAATCCCTTTTCCGTATCGAGGTTGAAAATAATGTTCTTTTGATAAAGTAGAAAATGGAAATGAAAAAATTATAGCGTTCTACAATCATGCCATTATCGTTGAGTATTTCTTAACTTGGTTATTTCAGAAATAATTAAAAGCCAACAAGATTTAAATTTAATTAGCACTTATAAACGTTAATTGGACATATCGCGTGAATTTGAGCGAGTACAATGTTCAAATTAGTTACATCGACCTGTTTACTTTGTCCGGAAAACCATCCGTTTGAGGTTGGAGTGCGTTATAAATTGTAAATTATAAGTCCTTCCCTTTTGCCTCAAGGACGGGATTCTTAATTGACTTTCGAAGAGTTCGGGTGTGTTTATCTCTGAGGATAATTTAGGGTTTCGAATGAGATGAGTTGAATGCCGCCAGCATCTAATGGAGGAAACTGAAATAAATAGGATGGTAAGAGAAGCGTTTTTATTAAACTTCTAAACCCCACGATTCTCTTTCTACATTAGGATTCATTCATGAACATATGAGGCGCTCCGGGTACGAAGGGCGAACTCGACAAAACGTAGTTTCGAGATATTCGCATTTTAAAGTTTCGGTTTTTACGTATTTAAAGGGGAAAAAATGGCGAACTCAACATAAAAATTATATGGGTGTATTCACCAAGAGGTCTAGAATCTGAAAATGAAAAAAAAAACTGGAGGACCCTTCCCCAAAAACCCGACGTCAAGGGTATCACAATAACTTCTTTAAGGAAGTTAAAAATTTTTCTCCCATGTCGAGTTCGCCCTTCGTACCCGGAGCGCCTCATATGTACTAATGCAACTGGGAATTTTTCTAACACTGTACAAGGCAAAAAGGATTTATTAAAAACTTATCGAACAAATAAACGATTTTGACCAGATGCACGATGGCCAGAATTAATGGATCACCACTTTTGTTTCTTAAACTATTGAAGATTGGAATAAAGTACTGGTTTGAAGAGTTTCCAACGAAACTTCCTTAAAGAGAAGTAACAATATTGGAGAGGGAATATGGGAGGGTAGTATAACAGAGGGGAAAGTATTAGTCAGGGGAAGTATAACAGAGGGGTAAGTATGAGGGCGGGGAAGTATAACGGAGGGGGAAGTTTTTTTTTTCGAAAAATTTCCGGGCTTTATTTTTTGCCTTTTTTTTTAAATTTTTTAACTTCTTTTTTTCGAAAATTTTTCTAAGTGTCAAGGTAGAAATAATGGGCTCTTTTGCCTAGGGATGGCCTCTAGTAAGAAGTCCTAGGTGAAGTATAAAATTTCTTTTTTTTGATGGGTTTTATGTCCGCTTGATGATATATTTTATGGGTTTTTTTAACTTATCGGACGCTTGTATTCTCATATGTTCTCATATATTCTCAATCTTATAATTTTACTCATATGTTCATGACAAGCGTCCGATAAGTCAAAAAACCCATAAAATATAAAATTTCTCCCTACTAAAAAAATAATAATTAAAAAGTGGCAATTTTTTTACACCAAAAAATTCTTAAAAACTATAAGGAGTAATTGGTGAAAATTTTGTGAAAATCGGACCAACGGTTCGGCCGCAGCGAATTTTTTAAAATTTCAAACAGACATATCTCCGCCATTTTTTCGAAATTCAAAAATCGTCCTAGTTAATTCTTGTTGTAAAGTGTGAAAATTTGGTAAAAATCGCTTGAAAACTGTGGCCGTAAAGCGTTCCGGAAAAAATGCTACTGCCGGCCGGCACCACAGACAAAGTTGAGATCAATATTCGAATTGACCTTCCGGGGTCTGGAAGACCCTTCCCCAAAAACCCGAAGTCGAGGGTATCACAATAACTTCTTTAAGAAAGTTAAAAATAAAAGGGGTATTACTCCTTAACCACCCTGTATAATACAATAAACTAATAGGGAAGTTAATAATGAAAGTAAATTAAGTTGGGATATAATTAGGACGTTGACAAGAAGGGCCGGAGATAAAGAAGTATCTCGACATAAATCAGAGGTAACAAAGGAATCTACGAAGGGATTAGGGAATAAGTACAGCCCTAAACCGTACCTATTGTTATCCCCTCCAATTTAACGTTATTTTATGTAATTCTTTCAACTTACGAATTTCCGGGAAAAAAGGTGTTTTTTGTATTTTTTATTATAAATTACCTAAACTCTGGGAAGGAATAAACTTGGTGAGAAGTTTGTATCTGAGACTAATTAGTTTTAAGGGCCGAAGAAACGTTGTTGTTTTGATTAATGGACGTCTACAAATTCAACCCAGCAATTATTTCAACTTAAAACAATAATCCATTCGGAACGTTCTCTTATTAGTAAAATAAATTGCGCACTACAGTACGACCTCAATAAAGTTTATTATGTTTTCCAATCTTATAATTTTGAAGATTTTGTTTAAGCCTCACTTGTCGGGGTTTTAAAGAATTCTCTCTGTTTGAAGAGCGATGTTGACAAATCCTAGAATTCATTAACCTCAATATCGCTCTCACATCTCTAACTTTGAATTACTTAGGTAACTACGGCATATTCACATGCTTGCTTTGAAAGTCGATATGGCCGGAATAGTCGCCTTAATTTAAAACGTCGTAGAGTTTAAATCAAAACCCCGGGAATTCTCACAATCAAAATCGAATTTAATCTATTAAAATCAAAGAGGGGACTCCCCACCGTTTACCCTCTTATCATACTCTAGTTTACAATGGAACCTTTATAAGTATGTCGAGAAACAAGGGAAATACGTGTATGTAGAAGCAAGCGAAATCTCGCCGTTTTCCGACGTTGGGCCGAGGAATAAGTACTGGTTTGAAGAGCTTCCAACAAAAACTTCCTTAAAGAGAAGTATCCATAAAGGAGGGGAAGTATAACGGAGGGGACGTAAAACGTAGGGGGAAGTATATGGGAGGGGAAGTATAACGGAGGGGGAAGTATAACGGAAGGGGATGTATAAGGGGGGCTCTATCCAACTGCGCCGAAAAAAGGCCAACTGCGCCAGGACTCCAAGGGTACCCCTAATCCGCTGTCATTACCGATACCAACTGCGCCGCATACCAACTGCGCCGAAATTATTTATTTTGGGGAAAACGAAACATAAGCACCTTTCACCCGGCCTTAATGATTAAAAATGGAAAAAAAATGACTGTACCTAAGGAATCTAGGAACGAGGTAGCGTAGGATGCGCTCGTTGGATACCACTAGGGGGTTAATTTTTTTCCTCTCGCGAGGATGCGCTCGTAAGATACCTCTGGGAGGTTAATTTTTTTCCTCTCGCGAGGATGCGCTCGTAAGATACCTCTAGGGGGTTAAGTTTTTTCCTCTCGCGAGGATGCGCTCGTTAGATACCTCTAAAGTGTTAATTTTCTTCCTCCCGCTAGGTTGCGCTCGTTAGATACCTTTATTGTTTATTAATTTTGTTCGGCGCAGTTGGTCATAGGCTTAGAGCCCAAGAGATTATCTGATAGCCTGATAGACTCCCGGCGCAGTTGGCAATAATTTTTCAATCCAGGTAGTCACTTCGGCGCAGTCGGTAGTCAGCCTATAAGGGAGGGAAAGTATAAAGGAGAATTTTCCAAGTTTGTTTTTTCGAAAAATTTTTTAAGTTTATTTTGGAAAAATTTTCCGAGTTTTGTTTTTTCCCAAAAATTTTCCGAGTTTTTTTTTTTCGAAAAATTTTTTAAGTGCTGTTTCTAAGTGCCAAGGTAGAAATAATGGGCTCTTTGGCCTAGGGATGTGCCTCTCGTAATGGTTTGAAGTACGAAATTTCTCGCTACTAAAAAAAATTAATAATTAAAAAGTGACAATTTTTTTACACCAAAAACTCTTAAAAAATATAAGGAGTAATTGGTGAAAATTTGGTGAAAATCGGACCAACGGTTTGGCCTCAGCGAATTTTTTAAAATTTCAAACAGACATATTATCTCCGCCTTTTTTTCGAAATTCAAAAATCGCCCTCGTTGCATTCTTGTTCACCGGCTAAAGAAATTTGAGTGAAAATTTGGTGAAAACGGATGAAAACTGTGGCCGTAAAGTGTTCCGGAAAAAAATGCTACGGCCGGACTTTTATTCGAAACAAGAACCACATTTAAATTAAACACCAATTGATTAGTTTTAGAGTAAAGAGGACAAGAACTTCCTCTGGCGGCACTTCTCAAATTCCAGCCCTCTTTCGCACCTTCACCGAGAGCACAGACCAGACTCCCCTCAATAACCGGTCTCTATCGGAAGAGTACCCTCAACCCCTCTCGCACAAGAGCGGCTGTACACTTTCACTTCTACATACAGCCAAAAGAGTACGTCTACGCACAGCAAGAGGATGAACCTTAAGGAGACACTTACAGTGTTACCCTCTTCTCCCTTAAACCAAAAAAATATTCCAATCCCCGACGGGGTCCGAAAAAGGCGTGAGCTCGGCGACGAGCCCATTTTTTCACTATGTTAACTGGGCGAAACTTTTAATCCCCTCGTTCGCCCAGTTAACGTTTGAGAAAAAATTTGGGACGTTAGCTGGGCGAAAGAAGTAAAACCTGAAAAAAAGAAGTGAACTCGACGATGTAGCAGAATTTTCTGAGATTTTACAAGAATTTACTCTAAGAAGCACCATTTTTTAACAGATTTTCTTCGGTTTTGTGGGGTAAAAAAAGCCCTCTTTTCGACATATTATTCGGTGTTTTACTCCATTTTTTCTGCTAAAAAAAGCCCTCTTTCAACAGGTTTTGGAGCTTTACCTCCATTTTTGTAGGGTTAAATAAGCCCCATTTTCAACAGATTTTGGGCGTTTTCTTCGGTTTTGTGGGGTAAAAAAAGCGCTCTTTTCCACAGATTATTTGGTGTTTTCCTCCATTTTTTCGGCGTAAAAAAGCCCTCTTTCAACAGGTTTTGGGGCGTTTAATTTTTGTGGGGTTCAAAGAGCTCCATTTTCAACAGAACTCTCTTCAAGCGAAGAGAGATAATTAATATTAACGTTGTGAATTATTAGTGTTATTTGTAAATATTTTTAATAGATCATTCTTCCAAAAATGCCCTTTTGCCGAGTTCACGTACCGCTTTTATATCTATCGCCCAGTTAACTTTTCTTTTTTGTGTGTGGCTTATGGAACCCAATTTAAAAAAAAGGACCAGATTAGTAACATCGGCCTCTCTCGCCGAGCTAACATGCACCCTCCCCGACAAGTATATTTTGTCCATGCTACGCGAGGCTATAATTATTCCCTAAGCAATTAAAGAAATTTTTAAAATTGAGAATGATCATTGATCATTTATCACCCTGACCCTCAATCTTATTGTAAACATTTCCCTTCACCCTATGTAATGCCTTCGGGGCTTATCTTTTTCTATGAGAAGAAAGGATTAATGTTAGAATAAGAGAATAAGACAGCGATCGGTATGTCGAATGAAATACGTGCTTAAAATAACCGAAAACTTCATATCGAGCAAAGCAATCAGTTATTAAATACCACGACGAAGAAAAGAAAATCATGATTTTAAGTCAGATGAGAGTTTGTGGCTTTAAAAACTGGGTAAACAAAAAAATCTCCGAAAATTTTCCGAAAAAAATTTCCGGTCTCCCTAGGGCCAACGGTACCTACTTAGGGTCAAAAGGCAATTTCACATTTTATTTTATGACAATTATAACATTGAAAATTAATTATAAAGGGATTGAAACATTAATCATATTGTTGTGTGAGTGTTGGGGGAGGGGGTGATAACAAGGTTGATGGAATCTATTGTTTATCAAATTGCGGCCGCACCCTTTGATAAATATTCTTCGGAAAGTGAATAATGCCTTTGTCAACTGGGATAATAATTAATGGGTGTCTTCAACCGCGGTGAAATATCGTCACTTTCCTCCACGTAGGTAACTACTCTTCTGCATAGGATCTTCCTTTCTTAAATGTCTAAAAAATGACAATAGCTATTTTTGAATTTTGAAAAAAAAAAAAATGGAGGAGATATGTCTGTTTGAAAAAAAAGGAAGACCCGGAAATTTTTCGAAAAAAAAAAAACAAAAAAACTGAAAATTTTTTGAAAAAAAGAACTTATAAAATTTGTAAAAAAAAAAGGAAAACCAGGAAAATTTTTCGAAAAAAAACTTTGAAAATTTTTTGAAAAAAAAGGAAAACCCGGAAAATTTTTCGAAAAAAAAAACCCGGAAAATTTTTTGAAAAAAAAAAACTGTCAAAAGTTTTCGAAAAAACAAACTTGGAAAATTCTCCTTTATACTTTCCCTCCCTTATACATCCCCTTCCGTTATACTTTCGTTCCCTTATACTTCCCCCTCCGTTATACTTCACCCTCTGTTATACTACCCCTCACTTAAACTTCCCCCTCCCTCCCATATTTTTCCCCTCACTTATACTTCCCCCTCCGTTATACTTCCCCTCCCATATTCTTTCCCTCACTTATACTTCCCCTCCGTTATACTTCCCCTCCCATATACTTCCCCCTACGTTTTACGTCCCCTCCGTTATACTTCCCCCTCCTGTATAGATACTTCTCTTTAAGGAAGTTTTCTTTGGAATCTCTTCAAACCAGTACTTTTTTTTGTAATATTTGGAAGAAAATTTTACCACGGGCGAGAAGGACATCCCTCTGGTAGAAGACGATCCATTATTTTTACCTTGATACTTAAAAAAATAGCTTTGTTCCAACTGCAGTTTGAAACTCCTGGAGCATGCGCAGAAGGATTTGGACGTCAAATTTGACTTCCTTCAAATAGTTTGTCCGTCAAATCAGAAGTCACCTGACGTCATATTTGACGTCCAAATCCTTTATGCTCCAGGAATTTAAAACCATTTTCAAACTACGGTTGAAACAAAGCTATTGTTTTTTAAAAAAGATGAAAAACTATCACGTTGCTCTACTTTGAGGAAGTTCCCAGAGTAACTTTTCATTATCTTTTTTTTAGATATTCTATCAAAAGTAAATACCGACTAACGATCTTATTTAAATCTTCTGAACAATTTGGAGGATTTAAATATATTAGGCACTAAGCGAAACTTAATTTCCTTGAGTGTTTCCTCTTGTTTAGATCGTTAATCTTCGGACAAAAGATAATTTCCATTGGCTAAGATCCCCTTCAGCGCTTCCTAATTAGCCAAATAGCATCTTCTCGAGCCTTCATACTTAATCGGGATGGCCTAATAAAACAATAGGCTCGATAGCTTATTTTTCTCATCACTGTTTTTCGAAGATTGCGTGATTCCCTTCGCTCAAATAAAAATCGTGAGGTCAATTAGTCTTTGAGGAAGCTTGTGCTTAACATTTTTTTTTATTTCTATGTGTAAAAATTATTTAGGTAACAAAAAAATATAAATATTTATACATAGCTTATTACGTTGCTGAGAAACGGTTTTATTAAATGGAGGTAAGAAAGTTTTGCTCTCTTCCTTTTAAACAAATTAGATTCGCGTCAAGCAAAACGATAAGTTTTGTAAGCGTACATTATTTACTGTCGAACGGTTGTTTTATTCAATTAGCTAAAGTCCACTGTTTTCCTTCTCCCTTAACGAAATTAATCATCGTTTTAGTTACTTTCCAAATTGTTTCTCAATCAGTCAAGTTTTAATTTAAGTTCATTAGAGGCGAATCGATAACCTGCCAATTCTTAACTTCAATGAACAGTTACCATGGTAACTTCTAAATCTATAAATAAATTCTATTTGGTGACCCTTTTTTTTCGCTTGGATTTTCCGTGGTTGAAGCTTTGTAAAACCTATAGAAAGAAGTTAAGAGACTTTTAACTTCCTTAAAGAAGTTATTGTGACACCCTCCACGTCGGGTTTTTGGGGAAGGGTCTTCCAGACCCCGGAGGGTCAAATCGAATATTGATCTTTACCGACCTCAACTTTGTCTGTGGTGCCGTCCGTCCGTCCGTAGCATTTTTCCGGAACACTTTACGGCCACAGTTTTCATCCGATTTTCACCAAATTTTCACAAAATCTTCCTTAGTCGGAGAACAAGAATGTAACTAGGGCGATTTTCGAATTTCGAAAAAATGGCAGAGATGTGGCTGTTTAAAATTTAAAAAAATTCGCTGCGGCCGAACCGTTGGTCCGATTTTCACCAAATTTTCACCAATTACTCCTTATATTTTTTAAGAATTTTTGGTGTAAAAAAATTGCCACTTTTTAATTATTAATAATTAATTTTTTTTAGTAGGGAGAAATTTCGTACTTCTACCCTGACGAGAGGCACATCCCTTGGCCAAAGAGCCCATTATTTCTACCTTGACACTTAAAAAAATGTTCAAAAAAAAAACTTAGAAAATTTTTGGGGGAAAAAAAAAAAAAAGAAGAAGAAGGACAACCCGGAAAATTTTTCGAAAAAACAAACTTGGAAAATTCTCCTTTATACTTTCCCTCCCTACTACATCCCCTTCCGTTATACTTTCGTTCCCTTATACTTCCCCCTCCGTTATACTTCACCCTCTGTTATACTACCCCTCACTTAAACTTCCCCCTCCCATATACTTCCCCTCACTTATACTTCTTCCTCCGTTATACTTCCCCTCCCATATACTTCCCACTCCGTTATACTTCCCCTCCCACATATATTTCCCCTACGTTTTACGTCCCCTCCGTTATACTTCCCCCTCCTATATTGTTACTTCTCTTTAAGGAAGTTTTCGTTGGAAACTCTTTAAACCAGTACTTTGTTTCGTGAAGTATTTTTTTTTAGCTCTCTAGCATGAAACTCAAATTCTCCATGAAAAATCAAATAATTTTATTAAAACAACTATAATCGACACATCATTCTCTGGAATTTTCAAATTTATGAATACATCACTGAATTTTACGACGTTTCTAGTCAAGTAGGAATAGAAATTCTGTTCGCGTGTACTTATACACAATGCGTTTTCATGAATTTAATTTTCTAAAATTAATTAAGGGTTGTATTATAGAAAGCACCTTTGTTCCAGAGCGAAGCATGGACGGTTACCGGATATCCGAGGATCAGAGAGAGTAAGTTGACGATTTATGTTTATTCATGTCTCATTAATACTCATGTTTCATTAATCTATAATTATTGTTCACTTTAATCAAAGGAAAAATTTGGTATTCTCGCATGATCAACATTACGTCAACACGGTACATATTATTAAGGTTAATTTTCCATGAATACAGGAGGTGTAGGGGAGGGTCCCATGAGTATCCCACATAAAAACCCCCCAAACACGGATTTTCCCGGTTTTTCGCTTGTATCTCCTAAACGGTACGTCTTAGCCAAAAAATGTTTAAGTTAACAATTAAAGCTGACTAAATTTACTATATATTTGGTTCAATAAAATTTTTGTGTGACCTACCGCGGCCGTGCTACACGGCGGCGAAAAACAGTGCAAAAAAAACGAAACTTTTTTGAATCGTTTTTCGGCGCCCATTAACTCGGTAACCGTTCATCCTATCATTAAGGTTGGCATCCGCCACTCAGAACCCCCTAACTCAGATAAAATTTTCCGCTTTCAGTTTAACGATTCGATTTGGTAGTCAAAGAACAAAGTGTCAGACTCGAGTATCAATTTACATTTACACAAAAGGACGTCTCTCAATTACTCAATTCAAATATTTTATTGAACGGAAATGTTTGCCCTTTTCGACAAAACATCGAATTGATTATTTAACGTAAAGTTCAACGGTTTGAAAAAAAGAACAATAGCGACCTTACAAAACGTAAATATTTAACGGGAGGGTTACGAATTTCATACTCCGGCCAATATCCAGTGAAAATGCGGTCAGAATAAGATATTTTGATTTTAGTTTGGTTATGCGGGTAACTGATACCAAGTCGGCTTTATAGGGTTGATTCCATTACGATTCAGGTCCGAGTAGAATCTTCCTAAACTAGTTCATCATCATCAAACAAAAAGAAAACTTCTTAAAGTGATATAAATGATCTTTTTCACCGTCTCACGGAAAAACCTTTTCAATTTTAACTTTTTCAATGGCATCAATCGCCTCCTTTCAAACCTGACATTTCTTAAGCAATCTTTTCCTTTTCTTTTTGTTAGATAAAGTACCCCCTGGACGCCAAAACCACTCCAGGATAAAACACAATAAAAGTCGTAACTTTACGTGAAGAGTATTTTGATATTATAACACCCCTAACATTTAGATATAATAATTTAAATTAACCGAAACGAAAGTGAAAAATTGGAGGCGTAAAATGGGAACTGTGTTTGACAGAAAAGTGAGAAATTTTGTGGAGAACCCGTTGTCACCTGAGGTGAAAGCTTTTAAAACATCAGCCTCTCCACCAACGAGTCAAAAACATGTTTCAGAAGTCTTCACGTTCTAAACTAAAAATTTTTTTATGCAGTATTTTCATGTTTTACTCCAATAATAATATAAAAATGCTAAACTTGGTTGCAATGTAAATTAGCATTATCATGAAGAAACCCCTCTTTGCTATTTCATGGGAATATTAACTTCATTTTATTGTAAAGTAAAAACCCAATTAAGTTAAAGTTAGATCAAGGCTTTTTTCATACATCACTCAGAATTGATAAAAACTGCCTAAAAAAGTACCTTTTAAAAAACTGCCTTCAAAGAACCCTTTAAATGGCTTTTTTTAACTTCCTGAAGAAGTTATTATTTTACCCTCCTTGTCTTTTTGCAGGACTAAATAATTTGCCCTAAAATTGCTGGTCCTAGTTGGGACACCCTGTATATTGGTAGTTACCGTCGGGACCCCAAATTAGTACTTTCTATCCCTCAACAAAATTACCAAGTCCGAGGAGTCTTATTCACAGGGGTAGCCCACAAACTCAATAATCCCCCTTTGATGGAGAGGATAAAAATTATGAGATAGAGAAGCTCTATTGTGGTTTAAACTGTTTATATCCTTTACTTTGTCAGTCCTGAAATAATTAACCTTCCAAAGAATCAAATGATTTGCCTTAGGGAAGGAAAATTTTGAGACAGTGAGGGGAGAAGATGGAAAAGCTAGAGCTTTGATTACCGTAAATGAAGTTAAAAAAAAAGAATTTTTTAAGAATGGTGGAATAATGAAAACCTTCTATTATCTCGGAACGGGAAAAAACATGGGGGGTGTCACAATAGCATCTCTTTGTGGTTGAGGAAGTGAAAAAAAAAAGCCTTTTTATCTCTCACTTAGCAATAATTGCAATGGAATTAACAGTAAGTTATAGCATTTTATGGGGAAAAAAGGGTAATTCAAAAATACTTGAAAATAATACTTCCCCTCCTTTATACTTCCTCCTCCTTAAACTTCCCCTCCTTTGTACTTCCCCCTCCTTAATACTTCCCCCTCGTATACTGTTCCTTCTGTTGAAAGTTTTCGATGGAAGCTCTTCAAACTAACACATTTTGTGTTCCTAAGCTGTTGTCTCGGGTATCTTTCAAAGGTAGTGATTTTGTTTCAGGTCGTAGAACATGGCAGATCCGAACACAACAGACTCATATCATCGATTACTTTATGAGGTAGGTTTAAAATATTTGAGTCCTTTGCTGCCGACGGATTCAGATCAGTTTAGTCACGAATAAATCGATTCATGAGTTTCCTTTCTAACCTGAATAACCGGACCATACCGCCGGAAACTTTGCTTCAAAAACAAGAGATCGCAGCACTTTCGCCCTAAAAATACTTTCCTATATTTGAGCACTAAAAATAGTCGGAAATTTTTTTTGCAAAAGCTCGTTTTCGCAAAAGCTTTATTTTGTTAATTTTGATTGTCTTGAGAACAGTTTTTTCCGAAAATGTTTTCCTGTGTAAAATGGAAAACTTACTTTTCGACTGAAACATTTTTCCATAATTTTCTTAGAAAAATAAAATTATTGGGATGATGGGGAATTTAGTGAGTCGGGGGAATGCGAAACATTTTCTCGTTTATCTTTTCCGCGGGCACGCACACCACCCGCAAACGAGTTATTTTCTTTTGGTTCAGGTTAATTTCAAGCTAATATTATTCACATTATAAATTTGCCATTTTCGGTAGATTTTTTCTCTCTCATTTTACATTTTTCAAAGAATTCCTGCTATTTGTTCTTAGCGTAGGTATGTACTAGCACGCAAATCATCCGTAACTCTTTTCTTCGATTGCTGATGTTATGCCGGACAGTGGGGGATAAAACCGGCCAAGGGGTTCTGGTACTTGGCAAGGGATTTGAATTTGACTGGGAATCAAGTGCATTTCAGTTCTACGAAACAAAAAAAATCAACCTAAATTCTACCTTTTAGCCCCTACTGGGCATTTTAGACACTTTCTCCGATTTCCAGGGAGAGCTCCAATTTGGCAAATGTGAAAAAAGATCATCTTTGAAATTATTGGTCCCAAAGAAAAGTTTTCCATTTTGTCCAAAGAAAACTTTTTCGGAAAAACTGCTCCCAATACCGCCTAGACATTCCCAAAATAACGACAATGAGCTTTTGTAAAATAATTTGCGACAATTTTTAGTCCTCAAATATAGGAAAGTAATTTTAGGCACTAAAAAAGAAGTGTACTAACGTTACCCTGGATGAAGGAATTAAAACTAAGCTCTTTTACTCCTTTCAAAGTTGAAATAGCTTAAGAGAAGCGATGAAAGAGGAAATTAAAAAATACTTTGTTTTTAATATTTTTTGAACGTTTGAAAGCAAATTTTCTTTTGTTCGACTCTAATAAATTGGTTTTTTTTTCTTTTCTTGATTATGCAGGAGCTGAAATGCGCTGAGCTTCTCAAAGAGGAAGGTGAAAAAGAAGGTTATTGTTCGAGATCTTGGGATGGGGTATTATGCTGGCCTCCTTCTTCTCCGGGAAAAGCTTATTTGGAATGTTTCGACGAACTACATGGAATCAAATACGACACCTCTCGTAAGTTAAATAGAAGGCTCATAAAATAAAACTCGTCATTAAAAAATGAAAAAAAATTTTAATTTTCATTCAAATTTATAACAATTTTTAGTTATCTTTCATAATTCAAATTAAAAAAAAAAAAAAGCTTTTTTTTTTTGAAATTGGTCAATCATTGCTATTACACCCCTTTTCACTATCGAATCAGGTAAATTTAATAATCAAAGAAATTTTTAATGGATGCATAGGAGAATTTTTCATGCGCAACTACAAAAACCGCTGTAGCTCCTTCAAAAATGGAGATAGCGATTTCGGACCAAAAGTAAAAGTTCTTGAAAAATGCTCTACTTTTCATTTCTGAAATAAAAAATTGGGGTTTTAATTTGAAAAAGGAAGTTAGCGACGACATCTCGTGATGCAGAACGTGAAGAAGCATGAATTGGTAATAGTTAGAATCTTCTGACAAAAATAAAAAAAATGAGTCTCTTAGGCCGATTTTAACGGATTTTAGCGCAAAAAACGCTAAAATTTGACATTTTTTAAAAGTTGTCCAAAATTGTCATATGAGTACTCAAATCTACTTGAAATTTTGCGTAGATTACGAATCTGAAATAAAAAATAGGGGTTCTTATTTGAAATAACGAAGTTAGGTTGTGTCTGGGTCACCCTGTATATCCAGGCGCATTTTAAACTACACCATCAAATTGTTTGATTTAAATTAAGGGGGGTTTACTTTTAACTTTTTTTCATAAAACCACTTTTTAACGCTCTCCCAGACGTATGCCATGTGTTTCCGGACACCCTGTATAACGATCTCAACTTTTTCTTTTTTGTATACCTCCTCTTTCCACAACTCCCTTTGAACAAATCCCAGCCCTTTATTATTAACGTAAGTTGAAGATTCAGTCGAGATTTATAGCGTAATAACCATTATATCAAGTTCGATATCTGTCATAGGTTTCAATGGTAACGTCGCGGATTTCGTTCTTAATAATTCTTGAAAGGGGTATAATCTGATATAACGGAGCCATAACAGGTGGTTTCTCCTCAACGCTCCGATTGGTAATTGATTTCTCAAGAGACCCTCAACATCTCAGTCAAACTACCCTACAACCTCATCCCACCCATAAAAGCTGTTTAGAATTTACGACGTCAATTACACGCACTAAAATCGCGAATTAATTTGCTTAAGCTCCTGAAGTATTGTATCTCTAGGTCATTGGGTGAGTTTTCTTCACGATAATTTCTTTCCTTTCCTTCCTGATTTTTCTTCCCATTTTGAAATTGCTTTGTATTGTCGTAGGCCGGCTATAGGAGTTGAGATTCGGGCTTAAACGAAGGAATGTCGCGGGTGTCAAAAGCAGGTGTGGGTGGGGAAGCGATTGCCTCAAGGGGTAAACAAGCCGCTCACTTTGATTGTCCGAACCAGAGATTACGAATCTACCAGCGTTCGAACCCAAAAGGTCAATCACGCGTAAATACGCTTTCAATTCACAATTTCCTCTTTAATATTGTGAGAACGGCCCGGGGGGGGGGGGGGGGGGGGGGGCTTGTTGTAATTCTAAACGATAAATTTTCCTCATAGAATTTTTGCCCGTCGGAACGAAGAACCAGAAATACGGGGTTTCCGGAAACACGCGTCTGGGAGAGGGTTAAAGAGTGGTTTTATGAAAAAAAAAAAAAAAAAAAAAAAAAAAAAAAAAAAAAAAAAAAAAAAAAGTGAAATTTGAACCCCCCTTAATTTAAATCAAAGAATTTGATGGTGTAGTATAAAATGAGCCTGGATATACAGGGTGTCCCCAACAGAACCTAACTTCCTAATTTCAAATGAGAACCCCTATTTTTTATTTCAGATTCGTAATCTACGCAAAATTTCAAGTAGATTCGAATATTTTGATGACCATTTTCGACAACTTTAAAAAATGTCAAATTTTAGCGTTTTTTGCGCTAAAATCCGTTAAAATCGGCCTAAGACTAAAACCCCCTAATTTAAATCAAAGAATTTTATGGTGTAGTTTAAAATGCGTTTGGATATACACTATACAGGGTGCCCCCAACAGAACCTAACTTCCGAATTTCAAATGAGAACCCCTATTTTTTATTTCAGATTCGTAATCTACGCAAAATTTCAAGTAGATTTACTATTTTATGATCTTTTCGACAACTTTAAAAATTGTCAAATTTTAGCATTTTTTGCGCTAAAATCCGTTTAAATCGGCCTAAGAGACTCATTTTTTTTTATGCCACTTATTTTGTTCCGAAGATTCCAACTGTCACAAATTCATCTTCACATTCTGCATCACGAGATTTCGTCGCAAACGGCCTTTTTTCAAGTTAGTATCCAAATTTCTTACTTCAGAAATGAAAATTAGCGATTTGTTAATGGAATTTTAGTTTTTTATACACAAACACAAAAGACGCTGTAGCTCTTTCCGAAAATTTGTGGTCCGAAAGAAAAACTCCTTTCAACAACCGCTAATTTTCATTTCTGAACTAAAAATTTGGGTTCTAACTTGAAAAAAGGCCGTTAGTGACGAAATCATATGATGCAGAATGTGAAGATGCTCGAATTGACAGTTGGAATCTTCGGAAAAAATAAGTTGAATTTTAAAAAATGAGTCTCTTAGGCCGATTTTAACGGACTTTTGCGCAAAAAAACGCTAAAATTGGACATTTTTAAAAGTCTTATTAATTTAAAAGACTTATTAATTGTAAAAAATGATATTTCCCTGATAAATTTTTAAAAGTTGTCGAAAATGGTCATAAAAATAGTCAATTCTACCTTGAAATTTTGCGTAGATTACGAATCTGAAATAAAAAATAGAGGTTCTCATTTGAAATAACGAAGTTAGGTTTGTCTGGGACACCCTGTATATCCAGGCGCATTTTAAACTACACCATCAAATTCTTTGATTTAAATTAAGGGGGATTTACATTTAACTTTTTTCATAAAACCACTTTTTAACGTTCTCCCAGACGCCATGTGTTTTCGGACACCCTGTATACCAAATTTTAGCATTTTTTGCTCTAAACACCGTTAAAATTGACCTAAGAGACTTTTTTTTAATTCCTCTTCTTTTTGTCCGAAGATTCTTACCATCACAAATTCAAGCATCTTCGCATTCTGCATCACGAGATGTCGACGCTAACGGCTTTATTCTAAGTTAGAACCCCATTTTCTTATTTTAGAAATGAAAATTAGCGAGTTTTTTTTCTTTCTGACCAAAATTGGTGAAAGAGCTACAGCGGCTTTTGTATTTATGCACCTTAAGTCCTTAAGTTGTGCATAAAAAAAATTCTTTAAAAAACCGCTTATTTTCATTTCTGCCTGATATAAGAAGGCCTAAACCCCTTTAGGCATCAATGCTTTCTCTGATTCAAAAAACTGGGCGTTTCTTCAAATAAGAAAAAAAGCAGGCTTATGGCAATTCAATCAGCACTGGGAAAACAATGCGGCGAACTCTAATATATTATCGAGTTGGGTCAATTTCGCAATGTTTGGGCAGCGCACACATAACAGGAACCGTTCCGTGTATTTCCTAAATAAAATTTTTTTAAAAAATTTCACCGTCTGAGCATGAAACCTTTAAAATGGAGAAGGATATAAGTGATTGACTTTTCTCCCCAGAAAACGCTTCGAGGTGGTGTTACCTGAACGAAACGTGGGCCAACTATTCCGACTACACGAAATGCAGCGACCTTGGGAACGACAGAATCGTATTCGAGGACGGAATCGAAATCACGACGATGATCTACTCTGTCGGATACGCCCTTTCGTTAATCGCTCTATCGTTGGCCGTCTACATATTTATTTATTACAAGTAAGTTTTTACCATCTACCTCTCAAGGCTTTTTTGCAGGCGGCCGTTATAAAAGCAATGGGATAAGGGGTCCATTTTGACCCTGACTTATTATTAGGTGTACAAAATGAAACTCAGCCACAGGGTAAATTTGAATTTTGTAGATTTTAGCCGAGTTTCATTTTGTACACCTAGTAGTTCATTTTTTCAAAATTTTAAACATTTTAGGCGTTAAAGTCCTTCAAAAGTTGACCTTCTCCGTGTAAGAAGGTTATTGAAGTATAACCATTAAGAAGGTTAATTTTTAAGGGCTTGTAAATCGTAAACCGTTACAGATATTGAAAAAATGCACTAAATAAAATCTGTTGGGAATTTAATTCTATTTAATTTTTATTCTATTAATTTTTTCTCTAGGACGCACTGTTTTCAAGATAAATTTATTTTTAAAAAAATTATTTTCCGAAAATGGTGCATCCTGTACACCTAATAGTTATTAGTATTACTAAGGGGTCAAAATGGACCCCTTATCCCGATTTTGCCGAAAAAATTATTAACCTACATATGTACCTATTTTTTTCAGCCTCTATTTTGTAATTAATTATTTATTATTAGTATGTATGTTTGCCACGATTTTCTCTTTCCCTTGAAAACCGCTCTCGAGAGTTAGGTCGACTAAATCTGCGTTTGTGTAAATATTAAAGGAATCTGCAGGGACAGAGGAAAATCTCCCGACAATTGAGTGTACAAAAGGAGGTAGAAGAGAATGAGCAATGTTTTGTACATAATGAATCCTCTAGCCTGAGTTTCTGAATATGGTAATACAGGATGTCTCTCTCCTACCCCCCCCCCCTTCGCAAATTTTCCCACTTGTTTAAACCCCGGCTTAGCGACTGGAAAATTAGACTTCATGACTGCTAACCCTCAAATTCTTTCCATTATAAAATTCATAGGATGGTATTTTATTTTTATTTTTATTTTAACATTCTATAGATCTTAGGACCTTTTCTTTTGGTCGATTTTTTTTCTTTGAAATCTATTTTTCTTTTGTTTTCTTCTATTAACTTCCTTAAAGAAGTTATTAGGCGTACAAAATGAAACTCAGCCACAGGGTAAATTTGAATTTTGTAGATTTTAGCCGAGTTTCATTTTGTACACCTAGTAGTTCATTTTTTCAAATTTTTGAACATTTTAGGCGTTAAAGTCCATCAAAAGTTGACCTTCTCCGTGTAAGAAGGTTATTGAAGTATAACCATTAAGAAGGTTAATTTTTAAAGGCAATTTTTTACGAAGGTAAATTTTGTACCCCTAATACTTTTATTTTTGTTTGTTTCAGAGACTTAAGATGTCTGAGAAATACAATTCATACAAATCTCATGTGTACTTATATTCTCGCTGATTTTATGTGGATACTAAATTTTTCATTACAGGTAAAATAAAATAATTTACTGTTGATCCTTTTTTTAATCCCCGGGTTTACATAAGCACGATAACAGCCGTGATTTTCCGGGTTTTTCCTCAATGGATGGTTAACTTCCGAAATCGGCCTAGAGGTTCTGGTACTTTGCTTACGGCCTTTACCCCAATGTCCGTAATATTTTGTACCCTATTTTAGCTCTACGCATTTTTTATGGCCTTAACTCTTTTTTTACCTCGAAGTCATTTTTAGACTCTTTAAAACCGGTCGGAAGACTCTCATTTTTTGTTTAGTTACTTTTAACTTCCTTAAAAGAAGTAGTTATTGTTTTACCCTCCACGTCGGGTTTTTGGGAAGGGTCTTCAAGACCCCATAGTGTCAAATACCGATCTCAACTTTGTCTGTGGTTCCGGCCGGCCGTCCGTCCGGAATTTTTTCCGGAACACTTTACGACCACAGTTTTCACTAACAATCTTCCTCATTCAATGAACCTGAAAGTGACTAGAGCGATTTTTGAATTTCGAAAAAATAGCGGAGATACGCTCGTTTGAAATTCTGATTTACGAGTATATCGTTTGAATCGTTGATTTATATCGTTTTGAAAACGATGATTTATATCGGTTTTAAAAAATTTGAACTTTTAGTCCATTCTACCGTATATTTTTTATTGTACAGTTTGTTACAGATGTCGATGCAGACTGACGTCGTTTCTTGCGTTTTACTTGTCGTCCTACTTCATTACTTCCATCTGACCAATTTTTTCTGGATGTTTGTCGAAGGTGAGAAAAAAAAGTTAATATTTTTTGTCAACATTTCATCCATCATCTCCCGTCAAATTCTCCCTTTAATGCCGTCTTTATCAACGCATTTTTCTGTCAAATTAGTTAAGTATAGTGCAGGGGACGGCCTAATTCATTCCAGGGCAGAACGTTTTCCCCCTTTTTTTTTTATATCTTATATAATTAACTTAAAATGAGTTTGATAGACACTAATTAATTGAATTTATTTAACGCTATAGGTACAACCTTTTATATAAAATTAAGGGAGGAAAAAATATGTTGAGTTTTTCATGCCATTTAGTTTTCGTTCATTATGATGATAGATACCTATGCAATGTGTAATTTTATTTTAGGTCTTTATCTTTACATGTTGGTTGTGGAGACATTTACGAGGGAAAACATAAAACTTAGAGCTTATTTGGCTATCGGATGGGGTAAGTTCATCGAGTTTTTTCAAGGTACTTTTTGTTTTCACTTTTTTTCGCTTTGTTCCTTCGGAGTTAGAAACATTGATGATGGGAAAAGCTACCGAGTTTTGCTCTTCGGTTATCCTCAAGTTGGGGCTCTCAATTTTTTATTTTAATTTTGAAAAATCAGTTATGTTTACGATTTTAATGTTTATTGCGTGTGTATTACGCAGGGCGGTTGATTTAACTATCAAATAATAAACCAATAATAGAGGAAGAAATGACTGTGATAACGGGTATCTCACGACGCGTTTCGGCTTAAAAAGCCTCGTCAGGTGAGCTATTCCCTCTATCACAATCATTTCTATCTTTTCACTGTGAACCTATCTCCGAGAGCTTTAGTGGATACAGCGGAAAGCTGGAAACAAACCGTCTCCCTAAAGCTCACCGCCGCCACCGTTCTCCAAGAGATAGAGCCACTCACCACCTCATCCCGCTGTATCCACTAAAGCTCTCGGAGATAGGTTCACAGTGAAAAAATAATTGTGATGAGGGAATAGCTCACCTGACGAGGCTTTTAAGCCGAAACGCGTCGTGAGATACCCGTTATCACAGTCATTTCTTCCTCTATTATTGGTTTATTATTTGATAAATCAGTTATGGTTAATGGTTGTGCCTAGCCAAAGCCAATAAAAAGCTACCTCGTTGGTCCCTCGTTCATTAAAGATTCTAACCAATCAACGCGCCCGTTTTTAGAGGGAGTGCACGAGAATGGAGAATCCTAAGGGATCTGAATTTTAAATTGAATTCTCCACAATTAAACGCTGATGTCCCAATTAGGGGTGTAACGAATAATTTCCCGCCCTCTCAAATTAAATAACTTGTTTATGTAATTTCTCAAACCAAGAAAACTGAACTTTCTAAATTTTAATTCACGCTCTTTTTCACGTAAAAGAATCTACGGGGGAAAAAACAACGAAACTTTTAGGTAGATTTTTAACTTCCTTAAAGAAGTTATTGTGATACCCTCCACTACGGGTTTTTGGGGACCCCGGAGGGTCAGATCTAATATTGATGTTTACCAACTTAACTTCGTCTGTTGTTCCGGCCGCCCTTCGTAGGTTTTCTTGCGTCTTCACTTCAACGTCTTCCCTTTCTTGTCGGTGCTTCATTTCTATGTTCCTTATACTTCTCCCTCCGTCACACTTCCCCTCCCTTATACTTCCCCTCCTTTATTCTTCCCCCTCCGTTATACTTTCCCTCCTTTATACTTCCCCTTCCTATATTTTTACTTCTCTTAAAGGAAGTTTTCGTTGGAAGCTCTTCAAACTAGTACATTTTATTAGTACTAGCCATACAGAAACTACACTTCCCCCTCCCTTATACTTCCCCTTCCTTATACTTCTCCTCCCTTATACTTCCCCCTCCTTTATACTTTCCCTCCCTTCGTTATACTTTCGTTCCCTTATCAACTTTGGAACATGGAACTTAAAATGGAGGTGGGTAGGAAAATTTTTTGAGTTTGGCAACCTGATAATACAATATTATGCATTATTGTTTTTGACGTTTAATTAGCTATTCATTTATTACTACTATTGCATATTATATTAATAATTTTCTTTTTAAAATAGAGATTCTTTGAACAAAGAAATTTTTAGATTCCCTTTGGGAATACACATTTTTATACAAAAACGAGTCTCTGGAGTGAAAAAAAGAACAAAAAACGTGCTTGGGTTCAACACGTGGAAGTAAAATATCAAAAAGAATAAGAATTTTTTTTTCTCCCCTTTTGTCAGCTAAGAAAGAAAAAAAAACCCCCGTTTCGATGAATTCTAAAAGGGTTTATTGCTTTGTGAGATCCCTAAAGGCAAGCGTATTTTTGGCGGTGGAGCTTCATGAAAAAAGAAATATTTCCAATGCTAAATGACTTTTTTTTCTATTCGCCCTCGAATATTTTGATCGCTAAATTTCAAAATATTTTTAATCATAAAGAAAAATGAAAAATAAATAATAAACGAGAGTGGACGACTCAATACTTCTTTCTTCCCTCCAACTACTAAGGGAAGATCCTATCAAAATTTGGTGAAAATCGGATAAAATTGCGGGAAAAAACCGGCCGATAAACAGAACTCAGACAGAAAAGAAATGAGGCGCTCCGGGTACGAAGGGCGAACTCAACAAAACGTTGTTTCGAGATATTCGCGTTTTAAAGTTTTATGTTACGGGCGAACTCAAGAGAAAAGTCATACCCTGGAATGGGAAAAAGAGTGGGGGTTGTGGAGTTGGCCCTTCGTACCCGCTCGGATATCGCAGTTAGAGCTTTGCCGCATATCGGTTTTTACGTATTTAAAGGGGAAAAAAGGGCGAAATCAACATAAAAATTATATGGATGTATTCACCAAGTGCTCTAGAATCTGAAAATGAAAAAAAAAATTTGTCCGATGTTGACTTCGCCCTTCGTACCCGGAGCGCCTCAAATCTACCTTTTGTAAAAAAATTTTCACTTTCCTCTCCTTAAAATTTTCCACTCCTTCTCTTTAAGGAAGTTCCCGTCGGGGCGAGCCCCAGACTTAAAATGTTTCCCTCCTTTGAAGAATTGTATGTACGTTCGGTGTTATTCAATATGCGTTTTTTGGTTATTTTCCTTCTGTGATAAATATTTGATGATGCATTCCCTGAATATTAGGTTACATTCTTTTTTACTTGGAATAACATTTGTTAAAATTCTCGAGATTTTTCCTTCTTCGTGGATAAAATAAGGAAAAACGAAACTGGGTTATCTAATACCTAACTTTAAAACCACTTGCAATGACAAACCTTACGGAGAACACCGTTCAACATAACGCATTTCACCCTAAAGCAGTTGAACATAAAAAATCTTTAGTTCACCATAATGCGATTGAACATAAAGCTTTCAAAAGTTTTAAAATTTTGAGCATATTGCATTTAAACATAAAGCGTTTCACCATAAACGACTTTTTCAATAAATGCAATTCGACATAAAAACAGTGCAAGTCACCGTAACGCTTTTTCACCATAAAAGCCTCTCTTTAAACTTGTTTAGCCATAAAACTATTTCTGTCGTTTGGGCATAAAACATCTCACCCTAAACTAGGGCGAAAGAGCAAGCCTTCTTTCGCCGTTTAAAACGCGATTATGGCAAAACGAGACAAAAACCTTAAAACTTGACAGTCTACCATAATGCAATTCAACATAAAGCATCTCACCATAAACTAGGGACATCGAAAGAGCAAGCCTATTTTCGCCGTTTAAAACGAGATTATGGCGAAGCGACAAAAACCATTAAAACTTGACTGTTCACCATAATGCAATTCAACATAAAGCATCTCACCATAAACTAGGGACATCGAAAGAGCAAGCCTATTTTCGCCGTTTAAAACGCAATTATGGCAAAACGAGACAAAAACCTTAAAACTTGACAGTTCACCATAATGCAATTCAACATAAAGCATCTCACCATAAACTAGGAAAAGCAACCAGACAGCCAATGGGATCAGCTCGTTTTATGACACAAGGGGGTTAATTTTTATTTCCTCTCGCAAGGATGTGCAATTACATTATGGTGAACTGTCAAGTTTTAAGGTTTTTGTCGTTTCGCCATAATCACGTTTTACACGGCGAAAATAAGCTTGCTCTTTGGCTGTCCCTAGTTTATGGTGAGATTTATTATGCCTAAACGACCCAAACAGTCTTATGGCGAAACGACAAGTTCTTTAAAATGAAAGTTTCCTTTATCTTCAACTGCGTTATGTTGAAACGAAAATTGTTAAATCTCTTCTTTATGGTGAGATGTATTCTGTTCAAAATGCATTATGGTGAACGTTTTCGACTATTTTCCTTATGTTGAGTTGCAGATTTTTTATAGTGAACTCGCGATTTCTCCTTGGTCATATGCATTATGTGCGAACCGCATTATGTCGTATACACTCCAATAGAGGAAATTTCTTGTTAAGCTATTTAGGAAGACTTAAGTTAAAATCTGTTACAAATTGTGGCCGTAAAGGACGGCCGGCCGTAACAACAGACAAAGCTGAGAAACTGAAAAAAAAATTTCCTTCTTTTGTTTGAAGACATCTGGAATCTTAGAAGAACCACTAAACATAATTTGTCTTCAGAAGTTCATCCTTGGGGATCGATATTCGCCTAGTGCAATCTAGGGCGTGCACACCACCCAGACTCCTCGTTATACCATGAACGAAAGAAAATTGAAACATTTACTGAATTTAAAGCAGAAAGAGAAAACGCTTATAGCATTAATAATTTAGACCAAGTCCCTCTGCTTTATAAGTCCATTTTCTTCTACTCCAAAAATTCATTGAATTCTATATCGCGCGAAGAAATTGTTCAGAATACAGTTTTTAATTTTTCTTTTAAAAACTTAATCAAAGTTTTCAATGAAAATGAATTTTTATGAATAATTTGTGTGATAAAATAATCCAATTTTCTTCTTTTAAAATGTCCAGGAGATGCGAGAATTCATTTCCTTATTAACGATACTCGGCGGGGCCGTCGTAGAAAAAGATAACGTCCCCCTTTGAGAATTTCTTCTCCTTATTACGAAGAAATGTTGTTTACCTAACGAGCTTTCAACCGCTTTATTTACGTCTAAGGCCCTAAATTTTTTAAAAGATCCTTTTATTTTCAGGATCACCACTTCTGGTGGTCGTCGCGTGGGCGATTACGCGCTCGTTTACCCACTCGACCGGGAACGACTTGCAGGTAATAATCGAAATTGGATGTACAATTTAATATTTGCTATCAGGCTTCGATGGATCCCTTTCAAAAAGGATGCCCTTGGATGTCTCCAAATGTGAGCGACTGGATCTACCAAGCTGCCGCCGTTCTCGTACTCGTCGTCAACGTCATTTTTCTAGTCATGATCATGTTGGTACGTTAGAATATGAAAATTTTGATATTTGATTACTTCTATTTTTGTAGGTATTGATTACAAAACTCAGGTCTGCCAATAACGTAGAAACGCAACAGTACCGAAAAGCTACCAAAGCCCTTTTAGTCCTTATTCCTCTTTTAGGTGTAACTTACATCCTATTTATCGTTGGACCTACAGAAGGACCTTACGCCAAAACTTATTCGTACTTTAGATCTTTCCTTTTTTCAACTCAGGTAATAAAAACTTTTGAACTATGTGGGTATTGTTGTAAAAGGGCTTTTTGGTGGCTCTGTTTTATTGTTTCTTAAACACCGAAGTTCAAAATACGCTCAGGCACCACTTAAATCGATGGAGAGAATCTAGAAACGTCGGAGTAAGAAGATACAATACGACTTACAGTAAAGATTGGTCACCGAATACTCGTACTGAAAGTATCAGGTAAAAAATACCAATCTCGACGTTTTATCACGTGAATTTTTAGGTTGTTTTCGAAGCATGACGTTGGCGGAGCGAATTATCGAAAAAGGGAGTCGACTGCTAGCGAAACGACGACTCTCACTCTCGTCCACTACAGCTCCGTTAATCGGGTCTCAAACGGATCAACCACGAATGTCATCCGTGCTCCACAAAGCCCATACCTTGACTGCCCAGAACATGCAGTTTAATCGTTCTTTCATTATTAATTATTATAAATGTCCATAAACTTCTTTTTTTTAAATGTGTTCCTACTATGTATAAAAGTTATCACTGTAAAAAATTCATATTTAATATATAAAATCAATGTATCTCTCTTAAAAAAATAAATCTTTCTTTATTTTTGCCATGAAATTGCTCGCTAAATTTAAGATGTAAGTACTGGTTTGAAGAGCTTCCAACGAAAACTTCCTTAAAGAGAAGTAACAATATAGGAGGGGGAAGTATAACGGAGGGGACGTAAACGTAGGGGGAAGTATATGAGAGGGGAAGTATAACGGAGTGGGAAGTATATGGGAGGGGAAGTATAACAGATGGTGAAGTATAACGGAGGGGGAAGTATAAGGGAACGGAAGTATAACGGAAGGGGATGTGGGAGGGAAAGTACATATAAAGGAGAATTTTCCAAGTTTGTTTTTTCGAAAACTTTTCTAAGTTTATTTTGGAAAAATTTTCCGAGTTTTGTTTTTTCCCACAAATTTTCCGAGTTTTTTTTTTTTTTTTTTTTTGAAAAATTTACTAAGTTATTTTTGCAAAAAATTTTAAAAGATTTTTTAAAATAAATTTCTAAGTTTTTTTGTCAAAAAAAATTTTTTTTCGAAAAATTTTCCGGGTTTTCCTTTTTTTTTTAAATTTTTTAAGTTCTTTTTTTCGAAAAAATTTATTAGTGTCAAGGTAGAAATTATGGGCTCTTTGGCCTAGGGATGTGCCTCTTGTAATGGGTAGAAGTACGAAATTTCTCCCTACTAAAAAAAAATTAATAATTAAAAAGTGGCAATTTTTTTACACCAAAAATTCTTAAAAAATATAATGAGTAATTGGTGAAATTTTGGTGAAAATCGGACCAACGGTTCGGCCGCAGCGAACTTTTTAAAATTTCAAACAGACATATTATCTCCGCCATTTTTTCGAAATTCAAAAATCGCCCTCGTTACATTCTTCACCGGCTAAAGAAATTTTGGTGAAAATTTGGTGAAAATCGGATGAAAACTTGGCCGTAAAGTGTTCCGGAAAAAATGCTACGGCCGGCCGGAACCACAGACAAAGTTGAGATCTGTAAAGATCAATATTCGATTTGACCCTCCGGGGTCTGGAAGACCCTTCCCCAAAAACCCGACGTGGAGGGTATCACAATAACTTCTTTAAGGAAGTTAAAAGCATGGAAATTGCGCAATTAGTTTTCATAACTTGAAAAACGCTTAAATCCACTTCAAAGATAAATCGGATTATTTATTATCAAAAGTAATTCATTTGATTTAAAAAAATATATTTTGAAGATTAGGTACCTTCTTGAAGTAGGAAAACCTTTTCTCTACAGATATTGCTTGATTTCAAAGGTTATACAAATTAAATAAAAAATAAAATAAAAATAAATAAATAATAAAATTGCTGCACTATTAAGTAGTCGAGTATGAAGTTTCTTCATATTGTGAAACTCCCACGATTTTATTTAGTAACAACCGTAGCGAAAGGATAAGCAGAATTTGTTTGTGTGTAGTAAATGCCTTTGAGGTTAGAAGAAATGTGGTATCCCATATTAGTGCCATCTTCGACGCAGTCGACAGGTTGTTCAGACGGAACGCTGGGGCATTTTAAAGATGGAAATTCGTGTCCGTTTTCGATAGATTCAGCAAAATATTCGTGTGACCTTCCATGGCTGCATGCGCCTAAAAAATGTATGATTAATATGTACTGTGAAGTATATAATTTACCGAAGTCGAGCCAAGTGCAGCCAGGTTGGACGTTGGTTCCACCGTTTGGATAAAAGTCGACTTGACAGATCGGTTCCAAAAATCCTAAGGAACCACCGCAAGTATGTATGCAGTCGACGAACGATGCGTCGCCGGCGGTTAAACGTCCGCTTGCGTTGTCATACGAAAAACCGGGTAACGCAGGATCCAATCCTAAAATGTCTTGAGTGCAAAAGAAAGTTTGATCTATATTTATATATACCTGTTAAACGAGCGACTTTACTTCCAGAAGAAATGGTGACTTGTCTAGCACCAAACGAGCAAACATGAGCTCCGAGACTGTGCCCGATGAGGTGAATGTTTTCTTTGGAAAGTCCGTTTTTAATTAAAAAATTTAAGAAATCGCCAAAGTGCATTCCAACGTCGGGAACTGTAGCGGCTATAACATGATACAAGACGTCATCAGCGATCGCGCTCCAATCGACTCCAATAACGTTCACGTCTTCAGTCGACAGCAAATCTATTTAAAGAAAGAAAATAAGTCCACACTTGAACTTTCACTCCTCTTACTGTTTTTAATCGATTGTATAACTTCGGAATTCAAGTTATTCATATAACCATGAACTACAAGAACTGTTTTTTTCGTTTTTGAAAAATGAGACTTTTCAAGAGTAGCGACATCATCAGTCCATAGCTGTTGATAATCATTTGGATTTTCTCTATGAAACAAATCGAAAATATTCAAAAATTATCTTAGAACTACGTTCTCATACAACGTTTGGTTAGGTTATGAAAATGAGGTTATCTCTTCTATTAGGTGTACAGAATGAAACTCGGCTAAAATCTACAAAATTCAAATTTACCTGAGTTTCATTTTGTACACCTAATAAATAAACTTGTAGGAAATTTAATTCTCAATAAATTTGTACTTAATTATTTTTTCTAGGATGCACCATTTTCGGAAAATAATTTTTTTTTCAAATAAATTTATTTTGAAAACAGTGCGTCCTAGAGAAAAAATGAATAGAATAAAATTAAAGAAAATTGAATTTCCAACAGATTTTATTTAGTGCATTTTTTCAATATCTGTAACGGTTTACGATTTACAAGCCTTTAAAAATTAACCTTCTTAATGGTTATTCTTCAATAACCTTCTTACACGGAGAAGGTCAACTTTTGATGGACTTTAACGCCTAAAATGTTTAAAATTTTGAAAAAATAAACTACTAGGTGTACAAAATGAAACTCGGATAAAATCTACAAAATTCAAATTTACCCTGTGGCTAAGTTTCATTTTGTACACCTAATATTATACGTTATACTTACTTTGTGTAGAGATAATATTTGATTAAATCTCCAACGGAAAAGTTGACAGGTTCTGGAGATTTTTTGAGCTTCAATGCTACATAAACGGGCTCATCGTATTTCGTTTTTAATACTATATAATCCTTATTATCATTGGTGAAATGAGGGGTGGGTTTATGCCATTTGAAATGTTCCAGGCCTAGAATAAATTATGTTATGATTAATTGAAACAAAAATTACCTTACCGTTTATGGCGCTTAAGCTAAAAAGCAAAATTAAAAATTTCATTTTTCTTGTTTTTATCAGTAAGTGTTCTTTGTCAGACTGAGGAAGTAACTTGAAATTTTTCTTTTATAATGCCGTTTTTTTTTTATTCTCATTGTTTAAGATAAAATACTTTTGTTAATACAAAATTAATTCGTTTAATCCGATAAAATTTGTTATTATTACTTTTTTATTTGAAGGTAATCAATATGTATTTGCAATTTTACGCGAGCCCTCTAGATTTGCTCTTTCGAGTGATTACCTCATTATACCTAATCATTGGGTATTAAAATTTTTCAGTTCAAAATATTTTTTATTGAAAAAGAAGTCAACAAGGTTATTGAAATTTTAATAAAATTAAGTACCTACACGCGGGTAAAGATGAGTAAAATACTTAGTCATTTTATTATTTATGCCACTGGTGAATAGCGCAATCCAATCATTTTTCGTCGTTTTTTTTTTTTTTTTAACTTCCTTAAAGAAGTTATTGTGATCATTTCATTAGCCGGTAAAGAAGAATGCAACGAGGGCGATTTTGGAATTTAGAAAAAATGGCGGAGATATGTCTGTTTGACATTTTTAAACATTCGCTGCGTCGGATTTTCACCAACTTTTCACCAATTACTCCTTATATTTCAAAGAATTTTTGGTGTAAAAAAATTATCATATTTTAAACATTAATTTATTATCATTTTAGTAGGAAGAAATTTCATACTTCCACCCGTTACGAGAGGGAACTCCCATGGGCAAAAATCCCATTATTTCTACCTTTACTACTTAAAAAATTTTCGAAAAATAAACTTGGAACATTTTTCGAAAAAAAAACTGTAAATTTGATTTTTTTACTTGAAAAAATTTTCGAAAAAAAAACTGAAAATTTTTCGAAAAAAAAAAACTCTGAAAATTTTTTGATAATAAAAACTTTACAAATTTTTCGAAAAAAGAAAACAAAAACTTCTCCCTCCGTTGTACTTCCCCTCCCTTAGGCCGTCCGCACACTGGAGCCGACTACGTGCGACTCGGAGTCGTACGAAGTAGTACGACTTCGTTCTAGAGATCCTAACAGTAACAATTAAATGGAACCTCGCCCACTGCAACCGACTCAGTCGTGCGTATACGTGCGTTCATATCCGACTTACGACTCGATCCAAACTTGTTTGGATTTTGTCGCAGGTCGCGTGCGATTTTTGCGTTTTCTGAGTGAATTATTAATTTTTATGGATACCGAAAAGCTCATTTCTCTTGTGCAAAATGCTGAGTGCTTGTGGGACCAAGAAATGTAAAGAAAAAAATGTAAAGAAATGTAAAAAGAAAAAAATGCAAAGAAAGAATGTCTTTCTTAAATCCTCCTTAACATTTTCCAAAATGTAGTAAAATGTTTCCTTTTTCATGCGGAAATAACGGAAAAATTTGAAATTTGTAATCTCAGAAATCTGAATTTGCATACGATCAGTCGGCTCCAGTGTGCGAGGGAAGCGTACGACCTGAACGCACGACTTGGTCGTGCGTAGTCGCTGTCGCGCCTAGTCGGCTCCAGTGTGCGGCCGGCCTTAAACATTATTCAGCGATTTTTAAAAGGCGTTTTTTTTCATCTTCTCGTTTCTGCGCTTTGAAGCTCGGGAACGGTAGATCCTGTAATGAAGTTTATTTCGTCTAATTTGTAGGAAATTTAATCACCTTTCATTTTTGTATAATACACTTTTTGGCTACGATGTACCGTTTTTAAGGTACAGGCGAAAAACCACGAAGTCACTGACCTAAGGACAAAAAAAATTTTCGTGTTTTTGCGCTGTTTTTTGCCGCCGTATAGCTCGGGCGTTGGTCATACAAAAAATTTTATTGAACCAAATTTATAGGGAATTTAGTCATCTTTCTTTTTAACTTAAACATTTTTTGGCTACGTCGTACCATTTAGGAGATACAAGCGAAAAACCGGGAAAATCAGCGTTTCACATTTCATTTCACCCGCCAATCCGTGCTAAGCAGCGTCAGCGCTGGCGGTGGCGTTATCTAGGAGAAACAAGGGGAACTATAAGTTGCCAGCGACGTAATTTCAATAAGTTTTTTGGATTTCGCCAGCTTCCCAAAAATTTGCTGTTTTTCAAAACAGACTTCATTTGAATTTTAGCTTCAGGAAACATGTATCTAGGTCACCTTTTTTTAGAGTTTCTTTATTAACTTCTCCAAAAATAATGATTTTTATGGTTTTCAAATTTTTTTCGATTTAAAAAAGTCCTAAAAAAGGTTTTCTAAAACTAAAAACCAAATTTAAAATCCATTTAAATCCAAATAAATTTTTGACTTCCTTAAAGAAGTTATTGTGATACCCTCCACTTTTGGGGAAGGGTCTTCCAGACCCCGGAGGGTCAAAACGAATCTCTACCGATTTAAACTTTGTCTATGGTGCCGGCCGGCCGTAGCATTCTTTTCCGGAACATTTAACGGCCACAGTTTTCACAAAATTTTCTTTTAATCCGTTTTCCTTGAAAATACAGGAAAAAACTACCAGAGGGCCTTATTAGCTTTGTTCCAACCTTAGTTTGAAACTGATTAGAAACTCTTGGAGCATCCGCAGAAGGATTTGGACGTCACATTTGACGTCGTTTAAATTGTTTTCACGTCAAATCTGACTTACGGATCCTTCTGCGCATGCTCCAGGAGTTTCAAATCAGTTTCAAACTGCGGTTGAAACAAAGATAATAATGATTAGGCCAAAATGAGCCTCTTACCCGATATTCTTGAATTGAATGACTTTTCGCAAGATTGAGAAATTGAAAACAAAATTCAACTAATTAATATTGCATTTTAATAACAATAACACAATAAGTTACACAGAATATGAAACATAGAATTCTAGTAACATCCTGATTGCTATAAGAAGGAGCTACTTCAAAGTTTGCGTTGGGATCTTGCGTCCTGAATGCAGGAATTAAACGCTTGAACTTCATTGGAGCATAAAAGCGGCTGCCCTTTATTTTTCTTGAGGCAGGCGAGGATCTGCTGGGATTTTTCATTGCAGTCGACTATCGGCTTCTCCTCGTTGACTTTGGGGAGGTATTTGTCCATTTGTTCGCTCGCTCTCAGATATTCGTCCTCCAATATCCGATTCGTCTTTTCGTAGGCGTCTTTCTGCTTCGCTAAACGGTTCTCCCAATATTCTGAATTCTTTTTGATTTCTTCGTCTAAAGCTTGCTGTATCTCACGAGTCGTGACGTACGGTAAGCCTTTGTATTTAAGTTCGTTGCCGGCGTGGACGAAATCGCTCGCCGCGAAATTACGTCCGGGCTTTTCCTTGACTTCGGGCTCAGCACGGGGAGGAACTCGTCTTGCCTGATTGTTCAAACGGTCCACCACGTTCGTCGAGACAGTTATCAAAGCGGGCTCATCATTATCAATCGTCACTCTTCGTGTTGATGGTTGCCCTCCCATTATTTTAAGAGCTGAACTTAAAAAATAAACTTTATCACAAAAAATAAAAATAAACTGAATCCAATTCTATAACCATATCTGAACCTTCTTTAAAATCTAAAGATTATCAAACCTGGTTAACAAACCAGAATGACCAACTTAACTAGATATTTTGTGATATTGAAGTAGCTCAAAAGGGTCTATGGTTTGAATAAGGACTTTTCGGTCATTCAACAATGGGCTCAACTGTATTTGGAAAATGAGGTTGTCCTAGCAAAAAAGTGACTTCACTCGTTTTATTGGTAACCCTGATTTTGAATACTCCGAATACATGGTAACCTCCCCGGTTTTCTTCGAGTCTCCTGACGCCTGAAGCCATCCTCAGTTTAACTGTTTCATTTAAACAATACATCATCTTCGAAATTTTATGACGATTGTTTAAATTTTAGCATTAAAATGCCCAAAAGGAAACATCCGGGTGAAAATCCACTCGAGTTTTTAACAGAGTTGAGAAAAAACGAGAAAAACTCTTTAGATTCTGACGAAGACGATAACGACAGTGAGGCTGGAGATCAATACGCACTTAAAGATGAAGATATCGAAGGTATAAAGCACTCATCAAAAATTTGAACTATAAATTATTGACTTATAATTGTATTGTAGGGCAAGAAGAAGGGAATGTTGGGATTGAAGAAGGTATCCAGATTACACCATTTAACATGAAGGAAGAAATGGAAGAAGGACATTTCGACAATAACGGGATGTACCACTGGAAAAAAGAAAAGAAGTTCGAGACAGTTGGCTGGAAAATATTGACTGGGTTAAAGTAATTTGATGTTTTGATAAAACATTGTTTAATAGTTCTTTAGGTGAAGCAAATGAAGCCAAATAATTCATTAGGAAGTGATGAAGATATGCCTGAGAATATTGACACAAATCAACTTTATGAAGAAATTTTAAGTTACCTTTTACCGAAAGAATCGATTACAAAGGCATTGAAGAGGCTTGGTAATGGCGCACTGCTTAAGTATGCTCATAATTAAATTTTTTATTAGGAGGCCAAAAAAGTCTTTCAGCATCAGAGAGGCTTAAGCTTAAGAAGGCTGGAAAATTGCCCGAAAAGACCAATGATGAAAGTCAAAAAGTTACCAAGTTGACAGAACTTGCGAATAAAATTTTAACTCATACTGGTAACATGGATATTTATCAAGAAACTTACGAATTCATTAAAGACAAAGTAAGTAAACATTGATTTTTTTTTATTTTTAACTTCTTTGAAGAGAAGTTATTTTGAATTTTTATTAAATTTTGATTGCGTTAATATTCCGCAAGGTATGCGACCATTATCACAATCATTTCTTCCTCCATTATTGGTCAACCAAAAAGTTATTTTGTAACCCTCCATGGGGTCTTCTATGCCCCGTAGAGGAAAACTGATCAGTAGTATTATTAGTCATGAGGTTGTCTGTTGTGCCGGCCGTCCGTTCGTCGCATTTTCCTGAAATGGCTCCAATTTTCATCTGATTCTCACCCAATCACAGAATCTTTTCTTAGTACCTAATCTTAAAATATTCGCAAGAGCTGTTTTTGAAATTCGCATATTTGTGGGCAATTTGCCAAGTTTTGATGCACATACTGTTGGTTGGTTGCAGTGTTGGGCGTAATCGTAATCGCAATTACGATTACGATTTTAATCGCAAGTTTCTTAATTACGATTAAGATTATTACAATCGCATTCGTATTTTTTTCTGCGATTACGATTGTAATCACATTTTTTTCTGCGGTTACAATCGTAATTGCATTTTTTTTTCCAGCGATTACAAGCGTAATTGTATTTTCGTTAGCTTTTACGGCTCGTATATGACATCAGGTAATCTCAGTAAAAATGTCATATACGAGCCATAAACGCTAACAAAAATACAATTACCCCCCGAATCGCTGAAAAAAAATGCGATTATCGCAGAAAAAAATACGATTACGACTGTAATCGCAGAAAAAAATACGATTACGACTGTAATCGCAGAAAAAATACGATTATAATGGTAATCGCAGAAAAAAAATACAATTACGATTGTAATCACAGAAAAAAAATACAATTACGGTTGTAATCGTAAAAAAAATGCGATTACAACCGTAATCGCAGAAAAAATACGAATGCGATTGTAATTGTAATCTTAATCGTAATTAAGAAACTGGCGATTACAATCGTAATGGTAATTGCGATTACGATTACGCCCAACACTGGTTGGTAGGTACCATATGATCTAAATATCATCAGAGTCTAATAAATCACAACACATCTCTATCAATTCTAAATTAGTGGTGACGAATCATCCCACAATTGGTGACCCACAACGAACACAGCGATAAAACAGCATCAATCACAACAAGGTACACATTTACACTCTCTCAAAATTCAAAAACGGCACATCTTGATCTCCCATTGACAGTGCCAGCAAGCCATTCTTCCCTCCTCAATCTCAATCAATCATCAAACATCATCGTCGGCATCACCATCATCAATCAATTGACATCAACAGTTCCGCACCAGTGGATCCACAGAACTGGTGGAACTCCCTCAACTCGTCAGCAGTTCCGCACCTCTTCAATCCACTGAATTGGTGGAACTTCAACCTCGGAGCGAACTTCCCGACATCTGCAAAACTCTTTTCACAGCTGTCAGTTCCAGCATCTGCACAAGCATCTTTGACACATCGCTCGGCACACAGCACATCGTCACCCTTCTTTTCTCCGTGGGGGGTGATGTGGGTACCACAACATATGAGGCGCTCCGGGTACGAAGGGCGAACTCGACAAAACGTAGTTTCGAGATATTCGCATTTTAAAGTTTCGGTTTTTACCTATTTAAGGGGAAAAAATGGCGAACTCAACATAAAAATTATATGGGTATATTCACCAAGAGGTCTAGAATCTGAAAATGAAAAAAAAACTGGAGGGCTCTTCCCTAAAAACCCGACGTCGAGGGTATCACAATAACTTCTTTAAGGAAGTTAAAAAAATTTGTCCGATGTCGAGTTCGCCCTTCGTACCCGGAGCGCCTCATATGATCTAAATATCATCAGATTCTAATAATCACATCATACAACTCATCTCTCTCTATCAATTCTAAATTAGTGGTGATGAATAATCCCACAGGTCCAATCTTCACCAAATATTCATTATTGATAGAATTTAATTAAAACTCACTTGGGAGAAAATGTTCGAGTTTTTGTCAGACCATTTTTTTTACTCCTCTCTCTTATGAATTTTTTAGTTGAGTGCGTCTAGTTCAAAGTTAAAAAGCGATGGGCTTGATATGTATGCTGACGACTTTGAAGAAAAAGAACAAGAAAGGCTGGTTGAAGACTCAAAAGAGCCCCAAGCGACAAAATCTGAAGGTATTTATTTTTTTTACAATACACCTTAAACCTTTGCTTTATTGCTTATTTAGGAAACATCGTCATGTGGGAATATAAGAAAGATGATGGCGATTTACAAGGACCGTTCACATCAGAACAAATGGATAAATGGTCGCAGTCTGGCCACTTCGGCAATGGCGTCATGGTCAGAAAATGTGGCACCGACCAGTTTTACACATCAAACAGAATAGACTTCGATCTCTATGTGTAACTTTTTTCGTATTGTATATTTTTTTGAATATTATATTTGCCAATAAGGTATTTATTTTCGTAATGCCCTTGTATGGTTTTTCATGACTCCCCTAGAAGATTAAATCAGCTTTGTTCCAACCGGAAACTGGTTTGAAACTTCTCGAGAGTGCGCAGAAGGATTTGCCCGTTATACTTCAGATTTGACGGTCGATGTCAAATTTGACATCCAAATCCTTCTGCGTATGCTCCAGGAGTTTCAAACTGAGGTTGGAACAAAGCTATTATTTTGGTTTTGAAATTATGGGTTTTTTGAGTGTTGTGGATGAACTAGTTTCAAAAAAGCCCTGAAGTTTCACAATCTTAAATAAACTTAGAAATTTTTTCAAAAAAAGTCGGAAAATTTTTGGGGAAAAAACATAACTCGGACAATTTTTCAAAATAAACTTGGAAAATTTTTCTGAAAAACAAACTTGGAAAATTCTCCTTTATACTTTCCCTCCCTTATACATCCCCTTTCGTTATACTTTCGTTCCCTTATACTTCACCCTCTGTTATACTACCCCTCACTTAAACTTCTCCCTCCCATATACTTCCCCTCACTTATACTTCCCCCTCCCATATATTTCCCACTCCGTTATACTTCCCCTCCCATAACTTCCCCCTACGTTTTACTTCCCCTCCTATATAGATACTTCTCTTTAAGGAAGTTTTCGTTGGAAGCTCTTCAAACCAGTACTTTTTTGTTGGTTTTCATCCTTAGATAATTAGGTGTTTCATGTGTTATGAAGTCAAACTGACCACAAAATAAAAATATCTCTCAGGTACTAATAGATTCATTAAGGAATCGTTAATAACTGACTCAGACTGGTGACTAACATATAAACGATATTATTATCAATAAAACAATAACTAAACCTTCAAGTCATTGAAAAATTAAAATCAAAAATTATAATCCCATCTCATTTCCCAATTTGCTATTCATCCTCCTATCAGCAGGCTATCGTTGATGATAAACCAAAGAATTTTTTTCCCCATCGTTACGCAACATGTGGTCGAGATTGTTATTTAAACTCTAGAATTTGATAAATGCTTGATCATACAACCTCGGTTAACTCTCTACCAAATTTTTAGCTTCCGCCTTTCAACTCTATCATTATTTTATCCTTCACAATCAGAAGGGTGAAAAAAAAATGTTGCATCAGCAGTTCTAGACAAATGATGAATCAATTTAATAAATTGCATCGTACTTTTAGTACTATTGCATCGTACTTTTTAGTACTACTCCTTGCTGTAATCCATGATCGATGAACTTTCACCATGGAGACCAGGGTTCGATCCCAGGTTGGGTATAGCGATTTTTGTTTGGAAGTTAAATCCCAAATTTATTCTAAAATTAGGAAGGCCACTCCTCTGTAGTTGGCTCCGTAAAGGGCAATATGGCGAGAGCAACCGCATGGGTCCATCCCCCTCCCCCTTGTGACAGCCAAAAGCTAACGAATTGTCGCGTTAGTTCTAACACCGGCTATCTCATTTTTCCTAGGTTTTCATGAGAGCAAAAATACTGATTAATTTCTCATTGGAATCAATGCATCACCTGTTGGCTATATCGTGAACTACGCTTTTTCTGTTGGTAATAGGGTTAAACTACCAACGGAATTCGATTCATCACAAACAATGCCAAACTGCAAATTGATAAAAAATGATATAGCCGGTGTTAGAACTAACACAACGAAATAAAAGAATAGATAAGCCAATAGGAAGAAGGCCTCTTACTCATTGGTTAAATATACCTTTCATTATTATTAGCTTTGTTCCAACCGCAGGTTGAAACTGGTTAGTAACTCCTGGAGCATGCGCAGAAGGATTTGCATATCAAATTTGACGTCATATGACATCAGATTTGATGGGTAAACGATTTGAACGACGTCTAATTTGATGACAAATCCTTCTGCGCATGCTCCAAGAGTTTCAAACTGCGGTTGGAACAAAGCTAATATTGAACATGTTTGAATAAAAGTCTTTGAGCTTTCTATTAGGTGTACAAAATGAAGCTCGGCTAAAATCTACAAAATTCAAATTAACCCTGTGGCTAAGTTTCATTTTGTACACCTAATAATAAAAATTGTAGGAAATTTAATTCTCTATAAATTTGTACTGAATTATTTTTTTCTAGGATGCACCATTTTCGGAAAATAATTTTTTTTAAATAAATTTATCTTGAAAACAGTGCGTCCTAGAGAAAAAATGAATAGAATAAAAATTAAAGAGAATTAAATTTCCAACAGATTATATTTTGTGCATTTTTTCGATATCTGTAACGGTTTACGATTTACAAGCCTTTAAAAATTAACCTTCTTAATGGTTATACTTCAATAACCTTCTTACACGGAGAAGGTCAACTTTTAATGGACTTTAACGTCTAAAATGTTTAAAATTTTGAAAAAATGAACTACTAGGTTTACAAATGAAACTCGGCTAAAATCTACAAAATTCAAATTTACCCTGTGGCTGAGTTTCATTTTGTACACCTAATAGCTTCCAGCGTTCAATAAAAACCAAAAAATATATTATCTTTGAAAACGGAAGAAAAGTCCCTGAAGAGAAATTATTGTTTATTTGTAATTGCTAAGTTTGAAGGTTGATTTTACTGTCATGAGAATTATCTTTTAGTTAAATTGAATTTATGTTTCTAATTACGTAGGTGGAGTTCTAGAATTAAAAAATATCTATAAAGAAATTATCAGCTTTGTTCCAACCGCAGTCTGAAACTTATTTGAAACTCCAGGAGCATGCGCAGAAGGATCTGCTTTTCAGATTTGACGGACAAACGATTTGAAGACATCAAATAATCCTTCTGCGCATGCTCCAGGAGTTTCAAACTGCGTTTGGAACATTATGTACTAAGAGGTTAACCCTTGGGGGTATCACAATAACATGGCATTAAGTACTCTTCGCATAAAAATCCTTGTTTTGACAAAAGTGATAAAAAAAATTAATCAACTGAACTCTAGATCTTGGAAGCTTGGAATAATAAATAATTTGCGGTTTTTTTGAAATGGGATAAAAATTTTATCAGTACCTACACTGGACGTAGATAAAATCTCCAGCTTTGACGACACAAAGGTTGCGACCTTTACTGGTTTTTTAAAATGATTTGCAATTTAAAATCTAGAAAACAATATTGATGTCTATCTTCTTCGATATAGAAATATCTTGTTAGGAAACTGCGTTTGAATAGCCAAACAATGATAATAGACGAGAAAAAATCACTTCTATACAAATTTTATTCTTAATTCTACTTCTACTGACTTAACTAATCTGGTTAGCAAATGACAGGCTGGACATATTTCTTCAGAACTTGCAGTTTTTAGTATTACAGATTATTGCAACCATGATTTTATTGTTTTAGTTCTTTGTGTCAAGGAATAAAGATTAGGTCATGAATCCAGATTAAAATTTTTTTTCCTCCCCTTTCAAGATAAAATTCTACGATTAGTACAATGGAAAGAAGTTTGACCGTAAGGCCTAAATTTTATCAATCGAATAATGTGAACTCTTTTTTTGTTGAAATACCTAATCAGTAATCACTAATAATGTTTTTAAAAGTTATTGAACCGTACATTTAATTTCTCCCCCACATTAAACTAAGATTTCAAATAAAAATTTTACTTTTTTTGCGACTGAAAATACAAAACGTAGTTTTTTAAAATTTTATATTTGTACAAGCCAGTAGGCATTGCAAGTCAACTAAATATTCTAAGAACATCTGGCTAAAAATTGAGATTTTCCGATTAATGAAAATTCAAAAAAATCAAAATCTGTCGTTGGGAGTGAAAATCTGTCCATTTCCGGAAAACGAACGGAATGGATGAAAAAAAGCTAGAGAAGGTTCTATGACGTCATATAAGATGAGGCGAGCTCCAGCGGATAAAGAACGAATCACGATGAACACAGACGTAACTAGCCAAATGAGCGTTACATAACTACCGTGACGGCTCACATTCAAAGGCATTTTTTTTTCCGGAAATGGCACACGTCTGGGAGAGCGTTAAAAAGTGGTTTTTTGAAAAAAGGTTAAGTGTAAACCCCCTTAATTTAAATCAATGAATTTGATGGTGTAGTTTAAAATGCGTTTGGATATACAGGGTGCCCCCAACAGATCCTAACTTCGTTATTTCGAATGAGAAGCCCTATTTTTTTATTTCAGATTCGTGATCTACGCAAAATTTCAGGTTGATTTGACTATATGACCATTTTTGACAACCTTAAAAAATTTTAGCGATTTTTGCGCTAAAATCAGTTAAAATCGACCTTAGAGACTATAGTGCCTTTTTATGCCGAGAATCTGCGCTATAGCGTCTTTTCATGCCGAGAATCTGCGCAGTAGCGTCTTTTTATGACGAGAAGCTGGGCTATAGCGCCTTTTATGCGGAGAATCAGCGCTATAGCGTCTTTTCATGCCGATAATCTGCGCTATAGCGTCTTTTAATGCTGAGAATCTGCTCTATAGCGCCCTTTTATGCCGAGAATCTGCGCTATAGCGTCTTTTCATGCCGAGAATCTGCGCTGTAGCGCCTATTAATGTCGAGAATCTGCACTATAGCGCCTATTTATGCCGAGAATCTGCGCTGTAGCGCCTTTTTATGCCGAGAATCTGCTCTATAGCGCCTTTTTATGCCGAGAATCTGCGCTATAGGGCTTTTTATGCAGAGAATCCGCGCTGTAGCGTCTTTTCATGCCGAGAATCCGCGTTGTAGCGTCTTTTCATGCCGAGAATCTGCGCTGTAGCGCCTTTTAATGCCGAGAATCTGCACTATAGCGCCTATTTATGCCGAGAATCTGCACTATAGCGCCTATTTATGCCGAGAATCTGGGCTATAGCGCCTATTTATGCCGAGAATCTGCGCTGTAGCGCCTTTTTATGACGAGAATCTGGGCTATAGCGCCTATTTATGCCGAGAATCTGCACTATAGCGCCTTTTTATGCCGAGAATCTGCGCTATAGGGCTTTTTATGCAGAGAATCCGCGCTGTAGCGTCTTTTCATGCCGAGAATCTGCGCTGTAGCGCCTTTTAATGCCGAGAATCTGCGCTGTAGCGCCTTTTAATGCCGAGAATCTGCGCTGTAGCGCCTTTTTATGCCGAGAATCTGCTCTATAGCGCCTTTTTATGCCGAGAATCTGCGCTATAGGGCTTTTTATGCAGAGAATCCGCGCTGTAGCGTCTTTTCATGCCGAGAATCCGCGTTGTAGCGTCTTTTCATGCCGAGAATCTGCGCTGTAGCGCCTTTTAATGCCGAGAATCTGCACTATAGCGCCTATTTATGCCGAGAATCTGCACTATAGCGCCTATTTATGCCGAGAATCTGGGCTATAGCGCCTATTTATGCCGAGAATCTGCGCTGTAGCGCCTTTTTATGACGAGAATCTGGGCTATAGCGCCTATTTATGCCGAGAATCTGCACTATAGCGCCTTTTTATGCCGAGAATCTGCGCTATAGGGCTTTTTATGCAGAGAATCCGCGCTGTAGCGTCTTTTCATGCCGAGAATCTGCGCTGTAGCGCCTTTTAATGCCGAGAATCTGCGCTGTAGCGCCTTTTAATGCCGAGAATCTGCGCTGTAGCGCCTTTTTATGCCGAGAATCTGCTCTATAGCGCCTTTTTATGCCGAGAATCTGCGCTATAGGGCTTTTTATGCAGAGAATCCGCGCTGTAGCGTCTTTTCATGCCGAGAATCTGCGCTGTAGCGCCTTTTAATGCCGAGAATCTGCACTATAGCGCCTATTTATGCCGAGAATCTGCACTATAGCGCCTATTTATGCCGAGAATCTGCGCTGTAGCGCCTTTTTATGACGAGGATCTGCGATGTAGCGTCTTTTTATGCCGAGAATCTGCTCTATAGCGCCTTTTTATGACGAGAATCTGGGCTATAGCGCCTTTTTATGCCGAGAATCTGCGCTATAGCCTCTAAGACGAGATTTTTTAAAATTCCACTTCTTTTTTTCCCGAAGTTTCCAACTAACACAAATTCAAGCATCTTCGCATTCTGCATTCTGCCGTCGCTAACGGCCTTTTTTCAAGTTACACCAATTTGAGCAATGAGCATCAAAAAGAAAAATTCGATAATATTCATTTCTGAAGTAAGAAATTTGGGTTCCTTTAAGAAAGGCTACTAGCCACTACATCTCGTAATGCAGAATGCGAAGATACTTGAATTTGTAATTCTTCCGACTTGGTAAAAAATTTTCTTCCGCCACGGTTGGCTACATATTTTAAAAATCGATAGTTTGGACGTTTAAAAATGAACATCGATTTTATTCTTTGCTTTTGTCCATCATTATGTTATTTAACCAGACTTGCCCTGGTGATCAAAACGAAAATAATAATTTGAAAATTTATGATTTTCATGATTAAATGAAGATTTTCTATAAAAAATTAGCGCGAAAAAAAGAATCGATTGTTAATATGATCACGTGATTGGTGGGGAGTGGGTGCTCTGACGCTGAGGTATAAAAAGTTAATGCAACGACGGCGCAGGTCTCTTAATGTCTTTTCTCTGCGCCGGTGTGTACTCTCGTGTGAATACCCCAGTGTTTTATTAGTTTTTTTTAATAAGAAAAACGTCGTTTCGAACCCATTTTTAAAAGATTACCTCAATTTGTAATTAGTAATCTCATTTTAACGTTAGAATGCCTGAAAACAAAACGTACGTGAACGGATTCGGAGTAAACGGGCACATGTCGGCGGCGCCGGAATTCCCCGAGGGAGAGACGTTTCTCTTCACCTCTGAATCCGTCGGAGAGGGACACCCAGGTGAGAAATACCTTTCAATTATTAATATTTAGTAATTATCCTTTATTAAAAATTCCATTTTGACCTTCTCAATTTGCGGCGGTCGCCCCGACCACGAGGTGTTCAAGTGGCTTTTTTAATCTATCCTTTATATTATTGCTATTTAACCATAATTGTTTATAATTTAAAGACAATAATATTTTAAATTTTCTGAAGAATCGATAGGCTTACGAATTAGATGATGTAATACATGTCGGACGTTCCCACGTGGTGAGCTCTTTTGTTTGTCGCTTAGTCCGCCTTTTTGAAAATCGCCAACAATTTCCGTACTCGTAGCTAGCTATTAAATTTATCTTCAAAATTATCTATCTATATCGTTTATTTGTATGCTTTTATTCTTCTCGCTCCATTTAAACCTTCTTTTCACTACGAACTATTTTTGGAACGCTTGTTATACCTTTTAATTTAAGATTTTGCTTGATTGTAAATCCATAATTAATTAATGTTATAACTACTTTTTCTTAACTCTTAAAATTTAATGTATCCTATATTTATCGTTTTATTCCGACTTTATTTAATTAATTAATTAAATTAATTTTAGCACACTGTCCTAAATACTATGGCCAGACAATTTTTAGACAATTTGAAATTTTATTATTGAACTACATTTTAATTACATTTTCTGAAAAAAATGAATTTATTCTCCATTGGTTAACCAATTTATTACTTCACCACTCACTTTTTGATTGACCAAAACAGGTTGAAATTTAGAAAAAAAATTTTAAAATTTTAGGTGTACAAAATGAAACTCGGCTAAAATCTACAAAATTCAAATTTACCCTGTGGCTGAGTTTCATTTTGTACACCTAAATAAAAATTGTAGGAAATTTAATTTTCTATAAATTTGTTCTTAATTATTTTTTTCTAGGATGCACCATTTTCGGAAAATAATTTTTTTTAAAATAAATTTATCTTGAAAACAGTGCGTCCTAGAGAAAAAATGAATATAATAAAAATTAAAGAGAATTAAATTTCCAACGGACTTTATTTAGTGCATTTTTTCAATATCTGCAACGGTTTACGATTTACAAGCTTTTCAAAATTAACCTTCTTAATGGTTATACTTCAATAACCTTCTTACTCGGAGAAGACAACTTTTGATCGACTTTAACGCCTAAAATGTTCAAAATTTTGAAAAAATGAACTACTAGGTGTACAAAATGAAACTCGGCTAAAATCTACAAAATTCACCCAGTGGCTGAATTTCATTTTGTACACCTATTACTTTTCTACCATCTCGAAAAATCTGAAAAAATTTTGTGAGGTAGGTACATTTTAGGATTATCTATAAGCTGAATTAATTTGGTGTCGCTACCTCAAAGGGAACTATTTTTTATGACCTCTCAAAAGTTATAAAAATTAATTTTTCACTCTTATAAGTTAGGGAAAATTTTTAAAAAATTCTCTAAGATGCGTATTTAGATGCTAAATAATTAAGTTAAGTTAAGGCTAAATAATTAAGTCATAAAAATTAATTTTTCACTCTTAAAAGTTAGGGAAAAATTTTAAAAAATTCTCTAAGACGCGTATTTAGAGGCTAAATAATTAAGTTAAGTTAAGGCTAAATAATTAAGTCATAAAAATTAATTTTTCATTCTTAAAAGTTAGAGAAAATTTTTAAAAAATTCTCTAAGATGCGTATTTAGATGCTAAATAATTGACAAAAAAAATGAGCTCTGTAGGATCATTAGTTCTTGAGATATTGAGGTTTTCTTTAAAAAATTATAAACCCGTTTTTCTCGAAAACCGAACGGTTTTTTGATCAGAAATTTATGTCAGTTCTTATTCACATAGAAAGGCATCTTTTTGAATTTTTTCAGCCAAATCGTAGTAACGGCCAAAATTCCCCCCTTATCCACCAAATCTCCGGACTCTGTTTATGGGGAAATATAAAGTTTTCATTTTAATTTTAACTAACTTTTCCTTTTATCTTCAAATTGTGTGTTTTTTGGAGTTTGCTGAATGTTTTGTAAGACTAAAATTTATGTTTTTGTTATAGACAAGATGTGTGACCAAATCAGTGATGCCATTCTTGACGCCCACCTGAGCCAGGACCCTGATGCTAAAGTAGCTTGTGGTAAGTATCATTTTTAAATTTGATATTTTTCACTTTAAAATCTTTATTATGATGATTTTTGTGTCCATATGTGTTTGGACGAAACATTCTTGTTTGACTTCAGAGGTCGAATTGTAGCGTTGGGAGTCACAAACGGGGTTATTTATTGCCCGACTTAAACTCCCGGGAAGGTCTGAGAAATGGCCGTTGAACCTTCTAGCAGGAGGATTCCCTTAACAGGGATGCAGGGAAATAGAAAAAGCGAAGTCGCCTGTCTTCAGCCCTGGGATTATTGAGGGTATGGCAGGCGACATCGGTGGAAAAGCCCTGTGGCCAGATTTTTGAGTAAAATCGTTACAGCGAAATTTCGTAACTCAATTCAGACTAATCTTGGTCTCTGAAGGATAATAAGATGATCTGATACTTGGTTCAGAAGTAATGGATCGCCAAAAAAAATATAGGTGTCTCAGGTCAATTTTAGTGCGAAATAACGCTAACTTTGGTGTTTAAGTTGTAATAAGTCAAACCAACTTGAAATTTTGCGTAGATAACGAATCTGAAATAGATAATTGGGGTTCTCATTTAAAATAAGTTAGTGTCCTGGGACACCCTGTACACCAAAATCAAAATTCCTTGATTTCATAATATTCTTCGTCAAAAAACATGGGGGGGTTTACTTTCAACTATTTTATTGATCTTCAATCAGTGTTGGGCGTAATCGTAATCCCGATTATGATTGTAATCGCAAGTTTCTTAATTACGATTACGATCGTATTCGTATTTTTTCTGCGATTACGATTGTAATCGCTTTTTTTAACGATTACAATCGTAATCGTATTTTTTTCCTGCGATTACAATCGTAATCGTATTTTTTTCTGCGATTACCATTATAATCGTATTTTTTTTCTGCGATTAAAATCGTAATCGTATTTTTTTCTGCGATTACGGGCGTAATCGTATTTTCGTTAGCGATTACGGGCGTAATCGTATTTTCGTTAGCGATTACGGCTCGTATACATAATTTATATTGACACAACTAAATTTAATTATTAATACTGGCATTGAAAGGAATTCGGTCTGGTAATCTCAGTAAAAATGTCATATACGAGCCGTAAACACTAACGAAAATACGATTACGCCCTTAATTGCTGAAAAAAAATGCGATTACGATTTTAATCGCAGAAAAAAATACGATTATAATGGTAATCGCAGAAAAAAAAATACGAATACGATTGTAATCGTAATCGGAATTACGATTATAATCGTAATTAAGAAACTTGCCATTATAATCGTAATCGTAATTGCGTCTACGATTACTCCCAACACTATCTTCAATAGTATAAATAATAATAGGGGTGATCCATTACGTCTGAACCACAAATTTTAAATAATCTATGTTTATAGTAAAAAATTATTTTTTTGAAATTAACCTCTTCTTTTAAACCTATCAGAAACGGTTACAAAAACCGGCCTCATTCTACTCTGCGGAGAAATAACTTCAAAGGCTTTTGTTGATTATCAAAACGTTGTGCGTAAAACTGTCCAACATATCGGCTACGATGATTCTTCTAAAGGTGAGATACCCACTTCTTTTTCTTGAATTGTTTTTTTTTTACAAATTTTAAGTTCTAAGACTTGTTGGCGAAATCCATGAAAATTGCCCAAGCACGCTCCTTAGATCCATCAGTAAGACTTCATTGTCTGCCGACTTTTCCGGTTGGTTATTGCTGTTGAATGAGTCATAGGTGTGCTAAATTAATATACCTCCGAATGTCGGTCGTTGTTCTCATTTTCTCAAATATGATCAGGCTGACCGATTTTCGGGGACAAAAACTAGGGAATTTATTTCTATTATTTTTATTTATACATTTATAATTTCGTTTATAAGGATTTGATTATCGGACGTGCAGTGTCCTTGTCGCTATGGGACAGCAGTCGCCACATATTGCCGGCGGCGTTTATACAGGCAGGAAAGAAAAGGATATTGGAGCCGGGGATCAGGTTAGGTTTTTAAATGAAAATCTGGGTCTACAAGTGTCGTCTTCAATTTTTTTTTGGGTTAAAATTAATTTTTGCATGGCTCTAAACTGCTTTATGCAGTAAGGGATCCATTTTGTAACTCACTAAGCGTTTCTCAGGTGTGAAGAAAAATGAAAAAAACCTTTGGAACTAAAATAAGATGAGAACCTACATAGTGAGGCAAGTTTACAGAATTCAACGAAAAAAACTTGCCTTAGTATGTGAATAATTGTCGCATGAAATCGGGGATTTAATCATGGATTTTATCATATAAAAAACAGTTTAAATTATTATAACTATTATGGTGTTGGAATGGAATTTGTGCAATTTAGCTAATTTTCGTCAGGATTCGACTACAGAACTTGCTCGGTTTTATTGGCGCTGGACGAGCAGTCGCCCAACATCGCCGCTGGTGTCCATCAGAACCGAAACGCCGATGATGTGGGAGCTGGAGATCAGGTAGCATTAAAAAAAATGTCTTTTCCATCATAATTTTCATTACTGCATGTATTTAACTCTGGGAATGCATCTTTTTTTCTTGCGTGTATTCATTTTTTTAAATTTTATTTAGGGACTAATGTTTGGCTACGCTACAAATGAAACCGAAGAATGTATGCCGTTAACCATCGTTTTGGCCCATAAACTCAACGAGCGCCTCGCTGAACTACGGCGAAGCGGAGACTTCTGGTGGGCAAGGCCCGACACTAAAACTCAAGTAAGATGTTCACTAAAATAGTTTTAATCAGTGTTGGGCGTAATCGCAAGTTTCTTAATTACGATTACGATTGTAATCACATTTTTTAACGATTACAACCGTAATTGTATTTTTTTCTGCGATTACAATCGTAATTGTATTTTTTTTTCTGCGATAACCATTATAATCGTATTTTTGTCTGCGATTACAATCGTAATAGCATTTTTTTCCAGCGATTACGGGCGTAATCGTATTTTCGTTAGCGTTTACGGCTCGTATATGACATCAGGTAATCTCAGCAAAAATGTCATATACGGCTCGTATATGACATCAGGTAATCTCAGCAAAAATGTCATATACGAGCCGTAAACGCTAACGAAAATACGATTACGCCCGTAATCGCTGAAAAAAAAATGCGATTATCGCAGAAAAAAATACGATTATAATGGTAATCGCAGAAAAAAATACGATTATCATGGTAATTGCAGAAAAAAAATACAATTACGATTGTAATCGCAGAAAAAAAATACAATTACGGTTGTAATCGTAAAAAAATGCGATTACCATTATGTGGTAATCGTATTTTTGTTTGCGATTACAATATTGTAATCGCTTTTTTTTCAGCGATTACGGGCGTAATCGTATTTTCGTTAGCGTGGTAATCGTATTTTTGTTTGCGATTACAATATTGTAATCGCTTTTTTTTTCAGCGATTACGGGCGTAATCGTATTTTCGTTAGCGTTTACGGCTCATATATGACATCAGGTAATCTCAGTAAAAATGTCATATATGAGCCGTAAACGCTAACGAAAATACGACTACGCCCGTAATCGCAGAAAAAAATACGATTACGACCGTAATCGCAGAAAAAAATACGATTACGACTGTAATCGCAGAAAAAAATACGATTATAATGGTAATCGCAGAAAAAAATACGATTATAATGGTAATTGCAGAAAAAAAATACAATTACGATCGCACTAAAAAAAATACAATTACGATTGTAATCGCACTAAAAAAAATACAATTACGGTTGTAATCGTAAAAAAAATGCGATTACAATCGTAATTGTGATTACGATTACGCCCAACACTGGTTTTAATGAATAAAATTGAAAATGATGATCCAGTATTTGCTATCAGAAGTTACTTGATGATAACTCTTCTACCACCTTATTTGTTTAACTGATTATTTCTTTTAATTATACTGAGCTAACAAATGAAATAAGAAATTCTAATATTTTTTTCTCCCAAAATTTTAGGTCACCTGTGAATACAAATTTGTGAATGGGGCATGTGTTCCGATTCGAGTCCACACCGTTGTAGTTTCGACTCAACATTCCGATAAAATTTCGGTTCCAGAATTACGAGAAGAAGTCAAAGAAAAGGTCGTTTATCAGGTGATTCCGTCAAAATATATCGACAACAACACCATCATTCATGTCAATCCTTGTGGCGAATTCGTCCTTGGTGGCCCTCAGGTAATTACATTTTATTTTTATCTTCTCCATTAAAAAAGTATAATTTTGTAAATGTTTTTTATCTTTTACATTTTATTTGTATCTTCTCCATTAAAAAGTATAATTTTTTAATTTTTTTTATCTATAAGACAAGGCATTACTATATTTCATAGGTTTTATGTCTTAGATAGCTATTTAGAATAAAAGCTACTTTATCATTCATTAGAAATAAGAATAAGTTTATCGTTCATTATGAAATAAATTAGCGGCGATTGATTGAATTAGCGATTGCCAGAAAGTCAGCCCTGCAAAATAGAAGTTTAAGTTTATCGTTCATTATGAAATAAATTAGCGGCGATTGATTGAATTTGCGATAGCCAGAAGGTCAGCCCTGCAAAATAGAAGTTTCAGCGAAAAACGGTCGTATGAATAGTCAAATCAACTTGAAATTTTGCGTAGATTACGAATCTGAAATAAAGTACTAGTTTGAAGAGCCTCCAACGAAAACTTTCTTATAAAGAAGTAAAAATATAGGAGGGGGGGGATTTTTTTCCCCCAACAAATAAGTTATCTTTTTTAAATTGGCATTTTTTTTTCTCGAAAATTTTTCTTAGTATCAAGGTAGAAGTAATGGTATTTTTGCCCAAGGGAGGTCCCTCTTGTCTCTGGGTGGAAGTACGAAATTTCTTCCTACAATGATAATTAATGTAAAATAATGAAAAAATTTTTTCATCAAAAATTCGTAAAAAATATAAGGAGTAATTAGTAAAAATTTGGTGAAAATCGAAACAACGGCCGCAGCGAATTTTTTGAAACTTTAAACAGACATATCGCCGCCATTTTTATGAAATTCAAAAATCGCCCTCTTTAGTGTCTTACCACTTGTAAAGGGCCTAAAATGTCAATTATCCACTTGTAAAGGGCCTAAAATGTCAATTATCCACTTGTAAAGGGCCTAAAATGACAGATATCCACATCTAAACTGCCTAAATGTCAATTATCCACTTGTAAAGGGCCTAAAATGACAGATATCCACATCTAAACTGCCTAAAATGACAGATATCCACATCTAAACTGCCTAAATGTCAATTATCCACTTGTAAAGGGCCTAAAATGACAGATATCCACATCTAAAGGGCCTAAAATGTGGAATATCCACTTGTAAAGGGCCTAAAATCTGGAATATCCACTTGTAAACGGCCTAAAATGACAGATATCCACATCTAAAGTGCATAAAATGACAATTATACGGTAGTAAAGGGCCTAAAATGTGGGATAATCACTTTTCAAATCCCTAAAATGTCAATTATCCACTTGTAAATGGCCTAAAATGTGGAGTATCCACTTTTAAAATCCCTAAAATGTGGAATATCCATTTTTAAAATCCCTAAAATGACAGATATCCACATCTAAATGGCCTGACATACCTCCGCCATTTTTTGAAATTCAAAAATCGCCCTCATTACATTCTTCTTCACCGGCTAAAGAAATTTGTGTGAAAATCGGTTGAAAACTGTGGCCGTAAAGTGTTCCAAAAACGCCACGGACGGCCGGGCAGCAGGGTGTTACAATAACTTCGGTTCCTCATTTGAAATAACGAAGTTAGGTTCTGTTGGGACACCCTGTATATCCAAACGCATTTTAAACTACACCATCAAATTCTTTGATATAAATTAAGGGGGGTTTACATTCAACTTTTTTTTTTCATAAAACCCCTTTTTAACGCTCTCCCGGACACCCTGTATAAAAATTCCGCTTTTACCATGCTAGCTAATGAAGCAAATCAGCAATTTATTTTGAATTTTTTTAGTGTGACGCTGGACTTACTGGAAGAAAGATAATTGTGGACACCTATGGCGGATGGGGAGCACATGGCGGCGGCGCTTTTTCAGGAAAAGACTTCACCAAAGTAGATCGCTCTGGAGCATATGCTGCTAGATGGGTCGCAAAATCGCTCGTCAAAGCTGGTCTTTGCAAAAGATGCCTTGTTCAAGTAATTTTATTTATTCATTTATTTTGTTTTTAAATCAAAATGATGTTTTTTTGAGTATTTGCTACTCTTAAGTTTATTGATGACAATAACACCTTAATTCTGATTGTACATTGTATTAAAATTATTAAATTATCAGAAATTAGAAGAATAAAACAAACTTTTTTTAGGTTTCGTATGCTATTGGAGTTGCTGAGCCTATTTCCATCACACTTTTTGACTACGGAACTTCGACACTTCCACAAAAAGAACTTTTAGCCATAGTTAAGAAAAATTTCGATTTAAGACCTGGGAAAATAGTCAAGTAAGAATAAAGACAATAGCTTTGTTCCAACCAGTTTCAAACTGCGGTTGGAACAAAACGACTGATATTAACTTTTTTTTTTTTCTTTTTAAGGGAGCTGAATTTAAGAAATCCGATTTACCAAAGGACGAGTACTTATGGACATTTTGGTCGTGACATTTTCCCTTGGGAGCAGCCCAAAGAACTTAAAACTGATTAACGCATCCATTATTTCTCTCACACATACGCCACATTTTAGCACAGTTAGATTTCACTTGTGTATAATTTTCTTTTCTCTTTTTTTTAACCTGTTAAATAATAAAAAGACATTTAGTAGTGTTTTTCCCTCTTTTAAAAACAATTTTTCTTATTTTTTCTCTCTCTTTATTTTACTTTCAGATCTGAGATCAGATTTTGTGTTAAAACCTAGTCTTTTAAAACAAACTCAACGTTATTGTGATTTTTCAATTTGTTCATGGCTAATTAGGTAGTTATGGTTTTGATTTTGACAATTTAGAAATGCTCGTTTCTGTTGTAAAAAGTGTATTTTCTTCAAAACTGTACAATGAATAATTTATATTAATTGATTATATACGAATCTTATGAATAAAAGTTCTTTTTGTATTTACTGTGTTTTAATTTGAAAAATGTTCATGGATGCCTTAACTTTCAGCACGATGGCCATCGGAATTAAAAAGGAACGATCAAAAATAAAAAATGAGTGAAAAAATTGGGGATTTTGATCAAAAGTGTTTGGTGCAGTCGTTAAAAAGTTCAGGAAGCCTTACGCCACGAAAATAAAATATTTTAAAGTACTAGTTCCGACGAAAACTTCCGAAAAGAGAAGTTAAAATATAGGAGGGGCAAGTATAATAATTTTGTACTTTTGAAGGGCCCAAAATATCAACTATCCTCAAAACAACCAGCCTAAAATGACAGATATCCACATTTAAAGGGCCTAAAATGTAGGATAATCACTTTTCAAATCCACATCTGCAGTTATCCACATCTAAAGTTCATAAAATGACAATTATCCTCTAGTAAAAGGGCCTAAAATGTGGGATATCCACTTTTAAAGGCCCAAAAATGTCAATTATCCACTTGTAAAGGGTCTAAAATGTCAATTATTACTCGTAATGGGCCTAAAATGACAGATATCCACTTGTAAAGGGCCTAAAATGTGGGATAATCACTTTTCAAATCCATAAAATGTCAATTATCCACTAGTAAAGGGCCATAACTGTCAATTATCCACTATAAAGGGCCCAAAATGTCAATTATCCACTTGTAAAGGGCCTAAAATGTGGGATAATCGCTTTTCGAACCCATAAAATGTCAATAATCCACTAGTAAAGGGCCATAACTGTCAATTATCCACTATAAAGGGCCTAATATGTCAATTATCCACTAGTAAAGGGCCATAACTGTCAATTATCCACTATAAAGGGCCCAAATGTCAATTATCCACTTGTAAAGGGCCTAAAACGTGGGATAATCGCTTTTCGAACCCATAAAATGTCAATAATCCACTAGTAAAGGGCCATAACTGTCAATTTTCCACTAGTAAAGGGCCATAACTGTCAATTATCCACATGTAAAGGGCCTAAAATGTCAATTATCCACTTGTAAAGGGCCTAAAATGTCAATTATCCACTTGTAAAAGTCCTAAAATGACAGAGACCCACATCTAAATGGCCTAAAATGTGGAATATCCACTTGTAAGTTGTAAAGGGCCAAAAATGACAGATATCCATCTAAATTGCATAAAATGACAATTATGCATAAAATATCAATTATCCACTAATAAAGGGCCTAAACGAACAATTATCCACTAGTAAGGGGCCTAAAATAACAGATATACACATCTAAATGGCCTAAAATTACAGATATCCACATCTGAATGTCCTAACTTGTGGAATATCCACTTGTAAAGGGCCAAAAATGACAGATATCTACATCTAAAGTGCATAAAATGTCAATTATCCACTAATGTGGGATAATTATTTTTTAAATCCCTAAAATGTCAATTATCCACTAGTAAAGGGCCTTAACTGTCAATTATCCTGTTGTAAATGGCCTAAAATGACAGTTATCCACATTTAAAGGGCCTAAACCAAAAATGTGGGATAATCACTTTTCAAATCCATAAAATATCAATTATCCACTAATAAAAGGCCTAAAATTACAGATATCCACGTCTAAAGTGCATAAAATCATTAATGTGGGATAATCACTTTTCAAATCCCTAAAATGTCATTTATCCACCAGTAAAGGGCCTAAACTGGCAATTATCCACTTTTAAATGGCCTAAAATGACAGATATCCACCTTTAAAGGGCCTAAAATGTGGGATCCCGGACGACCCTTCCCCAAAAACCCGACACGGAGGGTATCACAATAACAACTTAAGGAAGTTAAAAAAACAGCCAGCAAACATTTAAAAAACTCAAGATATCGACTATGCAAACAAAATACAATAAATTATCCCTAATTACCTTATCTTTTTAGAGATACAATCTAAAGTAGTTGCGAATTTTATTAATATCATCTATTTTTTGTGTTATTTTAGACAATCCAAAATGTTTTAAATTAAATTTTAAAAAATCAATGGACTTTAAACGTGACATCGTTGAAACCCTAAATGCAGTTTTTCGACAGAAGAGACACTCAAAAATCAAAAGTTGCATCTTTTGAAAGAAAACGTTTGTTAAGTTTTTTATTTATTAATAATGTATTTTTCTTTTGTGATTTAAGGAAGATTTATACCTTGAGATAGAATCGTATAAAGAAATCATTGAACATTTAAAAAGAGATTTGGATGCAACAAAAAATGAAGTTGAGAAACAGAAAAAGATTTCTTACGAAAAAGGTTTTCAAATCGGCCGTCAATTGTCATTGACAGAAGAAAATGGTACTAAATTGTCCGTTTTTTTACGTTTTTGTTACTTTATCAATGTTTTTAGGAGTTCAAGAAGAAGTAAAAATTTTAAAAAGAATACAATCTTTGCTGGAAAGCGACACCGAAGAAACTCATAACTCATGAGAAACCTAGCAATATAGGAATATTTTATTTGTTTATTCATATGTAATTTTATTAATTTATTATTATTTTATTAATTTTATTATTTGTAACATTTCAATAAAAGATCCTTCTAATATCCTCTCATTGTTTTCAAAAGTTCTTTTTATTAATTATTTAACAATAAATATTTATTGAACAAATGTGGATTAAATGGGTAAAATTCTTTGGCTGAAGTCAATTTTAATTTTAAAAGAACTCAGTAAATGGGCATGGACTCTGAACGTCCCTCTAAAAACGAACAGGTCTACCACCTGAACATCGCCTCCTTCCCACGTGATAGCTTTTATCATTTTTATCATCTACTGATAAGAAAATATTGTGAGCTCACTAGTTAATCCGTATTCAAATTTTTTTGTATATTATTTTAGTAGGAATATATATTTTTTTAAAATGCCTATGTTACCGCAACTTCAAAAAATGTGGGAGTCGATGGTGAGAAGTCCTACATTCGGGCGAGTTCTTGAGAAAGTAAGAAAGTGCTTATTTCTGGCTAGTTTTAAAGATGATTTTCAGTGCGTTCTTGTTAAAGCAAGCGATGGAACTAGCGTCGCTGAAATGACAGTCGGTGAAGAACACACTAACGCTGTTGGAACGCTGCATGGAGGAATGACTGCGACTCTCGTTGATATTGTTTCAGGATTCGGTCTTTGTACGCATCCTAAGCATCCGGCAATCGGTGTCACTGTTGACCTTCATATAAGGTAGCAAATTAGTAACTTATTTTTATAATCATCTTTTCGTAGTTATATGGCTCCTGCGAACATCGGCGATGTTATCATCATTGAGTCAACCACTAACAAAGTCGGAAAAACTTTGGCCTTTCTTGATATTGTCGTCAAAAACAAAACCAATGGAAAGCTTGTTGCTAAAGGATCTCATACTAAATATATCGATGTCCCTAACAGAATTAATACGTAGACTTTTAAGATTTTAGGATCTGAAGCTTCCACTGAGGCAGAAGCGTGGTTGGTAGTATATTTCTAGAAAGTCTTAGAATGTAAACCTGTAGAAATGTAAACCGAGTTGAAGAAACTTTCACGCGGCAGCTCGCATGGAGGTCATGAAAGAAAGAAAATAAAAAAAGAGACAAAAAACTTCTTGAGAATAAGACAAATTTTTTCGGCTTCGCCGCACCACGCCTCTACCTCAGTAGATGGACACCATGCATTTCAAATGTTGTATTTGTTAAATAATATTTTAAAGATTTTTAAAACTTTTTGTCTTCCTTTACCATCCTATGCAAGCTAAAATGCAGTGCCTCTATAATAAAGAAAATTCCAATATCTTTTGGAAAAAAGAGCTTTTAATCAAACGCCATCATTTAGTGTAGGAATCTCTCGTAAATATTTTTATGGTGCAGAAAAAATTTCGTTTGGTTTAGCTCCAAAATGCAGCTTGGAGGTAAACGTCTAATTTTTAAGGGATATTTTGGGCAGCTGCACAACCTGCTTGAACCGTATAGGTTACTCATCTCTCAGCTTTGACCATTCAGAATTAAGAAGTATTTACGAAATCGGTTCGTTATTCTTGAAATTATTTAGGTACCTCTATTTTCTTAAATTGCTTTCCATCTGAAGAACTAAAAATTTATTTTGAAAATCAACTTCACCGTAAGTGCTCTTATAATTACCAATAATGTCATATTTTGTTTCAAAATAGGTTTTTTGTTGGTATTATTGCGTGAGGAATTTACTTATCAGAAGAAAAATAATTAATAGTGACCTAAGTTTGCATAGTATGGATAACGCAGAAAGCGGCGATGAACTTGGAACGACGATTTTTCACGGTGACCCGCAGACTTATTTGGTCCAAGATGATATGGAAGGTAAATTTTACTTTTATCCTAAAATAGTAATTGTTTTTTTAGAAGAGATAGATTTGGCTGCGGAAAATACCGATGACTCGAATCCAGGCGACAAATGCAATTTGGTCCTTCGAGAACAAGATAGATTTTTACCGATTGCAAACGTCGCTAAAATTATGAAAAAAGCGATCCCCGAAAGTGGAAAGGTAAATTTTCAAATCTAATTTTCTGATGTTTTAACACCATTTTATAGATTGCGAAAGATGCCAGGGAATGTGTCCAAGAGTGCGTTTCGGAATTCATCAGCTTCATAACAAGTGAAGCGAGCGATCGATGTCATATGGAAAAACGGAAAACGATCAACGGTGAAGATATTTTATTCGCGATGAATACTTTAGGATTTGACAATTACTTAGAACCACTTAAACTTTACCTTTTAAAATACAGAGAAGTAATATTTTAATCATTATAATATATTCATTTTTATTTTCAATTTAGGCAATAAAAGGTGTAAAAATGATCGTCGGACACACTTACGACGAGTCGGCTGAGGATGTTTATGGTATTTTTTTACTTTCAGGAGTTTTTAGCTTGATTTTCACTTTACTGAAGCTTTTTTTATATTTGGCTTTAGTTAAATTTTTTTTAAATAAGCACTTTTGGCTTAAATTATCACTTTTTAGCTTAATAGCTCTGTTCCAACCGCAGTTTGAAACTGGTTTAAAACTACTGGAGCACGTGCAGAAGGATTTGGACGTCAAATTCGAGGTCGTTCAAATCGTTTGTCTGTCAAATCTGAAGTCATCTGACGCCAAATTAGATGTCGTTCAAATCGTTTTGTCCGTCAAAATCCTTCTGTGTACGCTCCTGGAGTTACAAGCTGCGGTTGGAACAAAGCTAATACCTCTTACTTTTTTTTTTTCAATGCTCTACTTGTGTAAGAAGATAGTCTCACACTTTTTGCTTGTTTTTTAGGTAGATGTTTTCTATATTCAAAGCTTAATATTTTACCATTTACCATAAGTTTAATACCACCATTTCCTTAAGCTTTGTTCCAACCACAGTTTGAAACTCCTGGAGCATGCGCGGAAGGATTTTGACAGCAGATGACTTCAGATTTAAGGGACAAACCGATTTGAACGACGTCTAATTTGCCGTCAGATGACTTCAGATTTGACGGACAAACTATTTTAGCGAAGTCTAACTTAACATCAGATGACTTCAGATTTGACAGACAAATGATGTCTTAGTTGACTTCATATGACTTCGGATTTGACGGACAAATGATTTTAGCAACGTCTTATTTGCTGTCAGATGACTTCAGATTTGACTGACAAATGATGTCTTAGTTGACTTCAGATGACTTCGGATTTGACGGACAAATGATTTAGCAACGTCTTATTTGCTGTCAGATGACTTCAGATTTGACTGACAAATGATTTTAGCAACGTCTTATTTGCTGTCAGATGACTTCAGATTCGACTGACAAATGATATCTTAGTTGACGTCAGATGACTTCGGATTTGACGGACAAATGATTTTAGCAACGTCTTATTTGCTGTCAGATGACTTCAGATTTGACTGACAAATGATTTTAGCAACGTCTTATTTGCTGTCAGATGACTTCAAATTTGACTGACAAATGATTTTAGCAACGTCTAAACTCTAACTTAACATCAGATGACTTCAGATTTGACAGACAAATGATGTCTTAGTTGACGTCAGATGACTTGGATTTGACGGACAAATGATTTTAGCGACGTCTTATTTGCTGTCAGATGACTTCAGATTTGACGGAAAAACCGATTTGAACGACGTCTAATTTGCCGTCAGATGACTTCAGATTTTACGGACGATTTTAGCGACGTCTAATTTGATTTTAGATGACTTCAGATTTGACAGACAAATGATGTCTAAGTTGACGTCAGATGACTTCGGATTTGAGGGACGAACAATTTTAGCGATGTCTAATTTGACGTTAGATGACTTCAGATTTGACGGACAAAACAATTTAAACGATATCTAATTTAACGTCAGATGACTTCAGATTTGACGGAAAAACCGATTTCAACGACGTCTAATTTGACATCCAAATCCTTCTGCGCATGCACCAGGAGTTTCAAACTGCGGTAGGAACAAAGCTCTAGTTTGGTGTCTTTGCTTTTCATGGCATTCTAGCTAGTTTGCTTATCCTTTTCAGCTTTAATTACTCATTTATATTCCTAACATCATATCTATAGATTAATGCATCTTTAGCTAGATAATAACCTTACAAAACACCAGAAAAAAATAGTATTCCATTAGTAAGAAAGGTCTTTTTATCGCGGAGGTTGTAGATTCAAATCTCTGACGTTGAATGCTCAATTTGTCCAGATGAAAAGATGATAAACTTATTGTTTACTTGTATTAACTAGCTGATGAAAATTAATTGTTGTTTTTAGGTGGTGTCGAACGTGAAAAAGCAGGAACTAGTCAATCCGAAGGGCTGATCTTCACATCCTTTCAACCTCATTTTTCCTCCTCGTAACTCTTGCATTAAATTGTTTGGGATCAGGTGCTCATTTTTCAAAACCTTGTCCTTAATTCATTTGTTGTCCTTTCCAATAATTTGGTTGACTGTAATGATAAAAAGATGTTAAATAATAATATTTTATATTTCATATTTTACTTATTTGATGATGAATCCTATTATCTCTGGTAAACCCTCCTTAATTGAAATCAAAGAATTTGTTGGTGTTTAAAATGCATTTGGATATACAGGGTGCCCCCAACTATAACTTCGTTTTGTTCCAACCACAGTTTGAAACTCCTGGAGCATGCGCAGAAGGATTTGGACGTCAACTTTGACGTCGTTCTAATCGTTTGTCAAATCTGAAGTCTTCTGACGTCAAATTGGACATACAAATCCTTCTGCGCGTGCTCCTGGAGTTCCAAACTGTGGTTGGAACAAAGCTTTTATTTCAGATTCGTAATCTGCGCAAAATTTCAAGTATTAAAATGACCATTTTGGACAACCTTAAAAAATGTCAAATTTTAGCGTTTTTTAAATCTGTTAAAATTGACCTCAGAGACTCATTTTTTTTATTCCACTTCATTTTGTCTGTTGATTCCAACTATCGCTAATTCTAGCATCTTCGCATTCTGCATCACGAGATGCAGAGTCCGCAGATTCTAACTTTCACAAATTGAAGGATCTTCGCATCCTGCATCACTAGGTGTTGTCGCTAATGGCCTTCTTTCAAGTTATAACCCAAATTTCTTACTTCAAAAATGAAAATCAGCATTTTTTAAAATGAATTTTTCTTTCAGACCATAGGTAATTTTTAAAAACTGCAGCGTCTTATGTTGTGCATCAAAAAGAAAAATCCCATTATAAAATCGCTAATTTTCATTTCTGATGTGAGAAAGAACCTCATTAGCTTTGTTCCAACCGCAGTTTGGAGTTTGAAACTCCTGGAGCATGCACAGAAGGATTTGGACATCAACTTTGACGTCGTTCTAATCGTTTGTCCGTCAAATCTGAAGTCTTCTGACGTACGAATCCTTCTGCACATGCTCCAGGAGTTTCAAACTGCGGTTGGAACAAAGCTTTTATTTCAGATTCCTAATCTACACCAAATTTCAAGTAGATTAGACTATTGAAATGACCACTTTTGGACAACCTTAAAAAACGTCATATTTTAGCGTTTTATGTGCTAAAATCCGTTAAAAGTGACCTCAGAGACTCATTTTTTTTATTCCACTTCATTTTGTCTGCAGATTCCAACAATCACAAATTCAAGCATCTTCGCATTCCGCATCACGAGATGCAGAGTCCACAGATTCTAACTATCACAAATTCAAGGATCTTCGCATTCTGCATCACTAGGTGTTGTCGCTAATGGCCTTTTTTCAAGTTATAACCTAAATTTCTTACTTCTAAAATGAAAATTAGCAGTTTTTTAAAGAAATTTTTCTTTCAGACTTTTGAAAGAACTACAGCGTCTTATGTTGTGCATCAAAAAGAAAAAGTCCATTAAAAATCGCATTTTTCATCTCTGAAGTGAAAAGTACTTAGAAACCTCTTTGCATTAGCATTGTTCCAACCCCTGTTTGTAACTGTTTTGAAACTCCTGGAGCATGCGCAGAAGGATTCGGACGTCAAAATTGACGTCAGATGACTTCAGATTTGACGGACATAATGCTCTGTGCATCCAGGAGTTCCAAACCAGTTTCAACAGGCTGGAACTCATGGTATGTATATCATAAACTTCATCCCATATTATAAAACAACTGATTTAATGGTGAATAATAACTATCGTAAGCAATTTAGGAAAGTTCTGAAGTTTTTTTTTTTAAATGTCTAAATTCAAAATTCCGTTTATCTCCCGCCACCGTTACAGATGGCACTAGCATTTCGTTGTTTTCTCCTTTAAAACTTCAATCTAAAAAGACAAAAATGATTAAAAAAAATATTTAAACAATAAATAAACAAAATTAATAATAATTACGCGAGAATCCGTGGAAATAGGAGGAAATATCGAAAACAATCAGGTCATCGGCTTTTTCGACTGGATAAACTCGGAGCTGTGGCGAACCCCGGTTTTCGGCCATTTTGGATTCTTCCCAATCTCTTTATTTGATAGCGGTTTCGCGTTTGGTGACCCTTTATATATCCCGTGAATAAGATCATTCAGAGTCGAGTTTATTATATAATTTATTCGTTATTCAAATGGCTTTAAAGCGAATTAATAAGGTAAGTTGATTTTCTTTTATCTTTTTCATCATATTTCTTCAGCTTTTTTTTCTTCCTCCCTCCAATAAAAACAAAATTTTTCATCATTTGTTTTTTACGACTACCCATAGTAATAATTGTATTTGGTTCAATTTATGTTAAAAAGAAAAAATAAGTCAAAAATTTAAGAAACCGCGTGGCACGTTTTCCGGGTTTTGAATTACCTATGTACCCTTACCCCCTCCATCATGACTAATCCATTGATTTTCAACTCTATAAAGAATAAAACAAAGAAATTATTATTATACTTCACGTTTACTTTATTGCTAATAATTATTCAACAATTCTTTTTTCTCCTTTAAATCCCCCTCCCCCTCTTTTTATGTTCTAGTTTCCTTTTGTGGAGATTTTAACCTGTTAAGCTTGAAAATTCGTTTTGTCCTTCCATCTTTAAAAATTTTCTTATTTCCATTTCTAATTTGTTTGAGTTTCTATGTTTTTTATTCCGTCATGTTTTATGTAATTTTGAACTTTGGGTTTTTAAGAGCGAAAGAACTTTTTGTCTTTGTAGAGAAAATAAAAACTCTTAAAGGACAATGGCTTTTTAGTTGGCTTGATGGGGGTTTCTAAAAATGGTTTAATGGAATGATCATAAGTTTGTCAGAGATCATGAAGATCATGAAAGATCATAATTTCTCTGACAAACTTATGATCTTTTATGATCTTATTATGATCTCTTCTTCGCTAAACACTCCTTGTGTTTGTGGATGAGTCGAGGGTTTTTGACTACCCTTTTTGGCTTTTGGAAATTTTTGTGTAGATCCAGCCTTCTAGTTAAAATTAGAAGTAATCTTATCATTCATAAGTTTTATCTGTGTTTTCCTTTTGAAAATCGCCAAAATGGTGGAGATATGATTAACTCTTTAGTTTCTGCAAAGCCTGACAGATTGGGATATCGGTGAGCGATATATCGCTCTTTGATATCGACAGGCTGAAAAGCGTAAGCGCCAATTTGACGAAAATAGGCGTAAAAAAGGGTTCTTTCATTTAAAAAAAAATTGAAAAATTAAGAAAATCGAGTTTTAAGTTGTTAAGCTTGCTTTTTCATTGTAGTGTCAGGCGAATTGAGCTCTCCTGAAAAATTTGATGAATGGCGCTTAAGCCATTGCCTTGAGACCGTCAAGAAAAGAACATTCGGTTTTCCCTGATATACAGGGTGTCCGGAAACACATAGCACACGTCTGGGAGAGCGTTAAAAAGTGGTTCCTAAAAATTAGAAACAAAAGCTTTGTTCCAACCGCAGTTTGAAACTCCTGGAGCATGCGCAGAAGGATTTGTACGTCAAAGACGTCAGAAGACTTCAGATTTGATGGACAAACGATTAGAACAGTCGATGTCCAAATCCTTCTATCTTCATTTTTGAAGTAAGAAATTTGGGTTCTAACTTCTGGGTTTCTTCTGGGTTCTAACTAAGCGACAACACCTAGTGATACAGGATGCGAAGATCCTTCAATTTGTGAAAGTTAGAATCTGCGGACTCATCTTGTGATGCAGAATGCGAAGATGCTAGAATTTGTGATAGTTGGAATCTACAGACAAAATGAAGTGGAATAAAAAAAATGAGTCTCTGAGGTCAATTTTAACGGATTTTAGCGCAAAAAACGCTAAAATTTGACATTTTTTAAGGTTGTCCAATGTGGTCATTTCAATAGTCAAATCTACTTAAAATTTTGTGTAGATTACGAATCTGAAATAAAAGCTTTGTTCCAACCGCAGTTTGAAACTCCTGGAGCATGTGCAGAAGGATTTGGACGTCAAAGACGTCAGAAGACTTCAGATTTGACGGACAAACGATTAGAACGACTTCTAAGTTGATGTCCAAATCCTTCTGCACATGCTCCAAGAGTTTCAAACTGAGGTTGGAACAAAGCTAAAAAATAGAGGTTCTCATTTGAAAAAACGAAATTATGTTGGGGGCACCCTGTATGTCCAAATGCATTTTAAACACCATCAAATTCTTTGATTTGAATTAAGGGGGGTTTACATTTAACGTTTTTCATAAATCCACTTTTTAACGCTCTCCCAAACGTGTGCCATGTGTTTCCGGACACCCTGTATACCAAATTTTAGCGTTTTTTGCGTTAAAATCCGTTAAAATTGACACCCTGTATATTGGATTTTTCTTTCTTTTTGTTTTTTGGCCTAAAAATCACATTTTTTAAAGCAATTTTCTAAGTTTTTGGTCTAAGAAACTACTGTTCACGATGTTCTGGCCAATAATACTTTCTTATGGAAGTTTCACGGTTTTTCACCTAAAAGCACCCCTTTCACCGGATATTATCAAGTTAGCGCTGGCCAAAACATTGTGGCCACAACGACACAAATGATCACTCCCCCAAAAGTCGACTTGCGAAATAAATTTGCATTGTGCAAAGCTTGCTTTTACAAAAATTAGGATTTTCATGTGTCTTAGGAAGTGTTAAAATGTGCTGAAGATCTTTTATTTTAAGTTTTATTTAACACTTATTTTATTTGTTTATCAGGAACTTCAAGATCTCGGGAGAGATCCTCCTGCACAATGTTCTGCTGGACCTGTCGGCGATGATCGTAAGCTTCCCACAAAATTTGAAACATTCTCTAACTTCTTCTTTTTTCAGTTTTCCATTGGCAGGCTACAATTATGGGACCGGTGAGTTTATTATTTTAATTTAAATAATTTATTTATTTATTCTTTCAGCCTGACAGTCCGTATCAGGGTGGTGTATTTTTTCTTACAATTCATTTTCCTACTGACTACCCTTTTAAACCGCCCAAGGTAAGATTTTTTAAGTTTTTACTTTCATTTATGGTATTCTTTCAGGTGGCATTTACGACAAGAATTTATCATCCTAACATAAATAGTAATGGTAGTATCTGTCTTGATATTTTAAGAGCTCAATGGTCGCCAGCGCTCACAATATCCAAAGGTTTGAAAAAGCTTCAATCTAGTTATTTTTATTGTGCTCAGGAAATTTATCCCAATTGGGAAAGCAGAAAAATATACAGGGTATCCCAACTAGAGTGGACTAGCAGTTTTACGGCAAAGAATTTATTCCTAGAAAAAAAAGTTAAATGCCCCTTTGTTTTTTTACGAAGAATTGATTGCAATTAATGAATTTTTATTTGCTGTAAAATCGCGGAATGGGTGAATGAAACTGAGCCAGCCGCTTTACTAATATGTTCAATTGAGCCAACTGGGAAAGTAGGAAAATATACAGGGTGTCCCAACTGTGAAAGTAGGAAAATATACAGGGTGTCCCAATTGGGAAAGTAGGAAATATACAGGGTGTTCCAACTGGGAAAGTAGGAAATATACAGGGTGTCCCTACTGTGAAAGAAGGGAAATTATACAGGTGTCCCTACTGTGAAAGCAGGAAAATATACAGGGTGTCCCAACTGAGAAAGCAGGAAAATATACAGGGTGTCCCTACTGAGAAAGTAGGAAAATATACAGGGTGTCCCTACTGTGAAAGAAGGGAAATATACAGGGTGTCCCAACTGAGAAAGCAGGAAAATATACAGGGTGTCCCAACTGGGAAAGTAGGAAAATATACAGGGTGTCCCTACTGTGAAAGTAGGAAAATATACAGGGTGTCCCAACTGGGAATACAGGGTGGCGCAGAGAGGTGCTAACTTCGTCATTTTAAATGGGAACCCTATGTTTTTATGCTTTTAATTGATTCTATGCTAAATTTTTTTTAGCAACTCTTGGGTCATATTTTCAATTGGAGCACTTTTTTTTGTTCCATCTAGATGAACCACCCTGTATAACTTCTATAATTTTCATCCTAAAAAAAAGTTGAATGTAAACCCCCTTGCTTTTCTTACAATTGATTGCAATTAATGAAGTTTTATTTGCTCTAAAATCGCGAAATTGGTGAGAAAAATATTAAATTGAGCCAGCTTTACTAATATGTTCAATTGAGCCAACTGGGAAAGTAGGAAAACATACAGGGTGTCCCACTAGGTATACAGGGTAGTGCTACCTGCGCTGTCTGCTTATAATCGATTCTATGCTCAATTTTAAGCAACTCTTAGATTAGATTTTTGACCTTGTGCACTCCGACCCCTAATGGTTCTATTGTGCGCCCTTTTTTCCAGATCAGAGCTCCCCTTCAAGCCCCAGGCTCTTGATAAGCCTCCAGAGGCTTGACAGGGGTCTCCTTGTGTATTTCTATGGACCACGTTTCTCCTCCCTTATGTCCAACCTCTGCTGTACTAGGCCTTTGCAATAACAGAGGACCGCCGTCTCCTCCTCCTCCAAACAGAAGCGGCAGATGCTGTCCTCTGTCACTCCCAACCTTTGAAGGTGCTTACGGAGTTAGCAGTGGCAGCAGGTTTCTCTTCCCTTGTGTCCAACCTCAGCTGTACTAGGTCTTCGCAATAACAGAGGACCGCCGTCTCCTTCTCCTCCAAGCAGCAGGTGCTGTCCTCTGTCACTCCCAACCCTTGAAGGTGCTTACGGAGTTTACAGTGGCAGCAGACCTACCATAATGCAGACTTCGGTTCTGCCCTGCCTAAGCAGGTCTGCTGTAAATCCATGCCTTAGTCCATCTTGGCATGCCTTTGACCTCGAGCTTTATGCCATCTCGTCGAAGTAGCAGAGTTTGCCTTTTAAGCTCCTCACTCTTCACACTCCTAGAAATGTGACAGAAGGGCTCAGGGCCAATGGGGTCATTTCTGATCCTTTGCTGGCCCTCTCATTACCCTTGAGCCCCAAATGCCCTGGGATCAGTGTTAGGCGTAATCTTAATCGCAAGTTTCTTGATTACGATTACGATCGTATTCGTATTTTTTTCTGCGATTATGGTTGTAATCGCATTTTTTAACAATTACAACCGTAATCGTATTTTTTTTCTGTGATTACCATTATAATCGTATTTTTTCTGCGATTACAATCGTAATCGCATTTTTTTCCAGCAATTACGGGCGTAATCGTATTTTCGTTAGCGTTTACGGCTTGTATATGACATCAGGTAATCTCAGTATAAATGTCATACACGAGCCGTAAACACTAACGAAAATACGATTACGCCCGTAATCGCTGAAAAAAAGAAAAAATACGATTACGGCTGTAATCGCAGATAAAAATACGATTATAATGGTAATCGCAGAAAAAATACGAATGCGATAGTAATCGTAGTCGTAATTAAGAAACTTGCGATTACAATCGTAATCGCGATTATGATTACGCCCAACACTGCCTGGGATCTATGACAGCAAGACAGAGTAAGTTGTCGGCGGATATTTCCCCCAGGGCCTCTAAACGATGCACTTTTAGTGCAGCCTGGTAAGCAACACTTAGATCATATTTTCAATTGGAGCACTTTTTTTTATATTGTCCCAACTAGTTGGTCCACCCTGTATAACTTCTATAATTTTCGTCCTACAAAACAAAGTACTCCCTTGCTTTTTTTACGAAGAATATTGACTAATGACAATTTTTTGTTTGTTTTTTAGTGCTTCTTTCAATTTGCTCTTTGCTTTGTGATCCGAACCCGGACGATCCACTAGTCCCAGAAATCGCGAGAATATACAAGACAGACAGAGAAAAGTACAACGAACTCGCCCGAGAGTGGACACGAAAGTACGCCATGTGATGTGTGTGCCAACTGCCTACGACAACATTCAAAACGACAAGAACAACAGAAGAAAACTACCATTCTCAGCGGCACATACAAAAAGCATTATCACATCTTTTACACGGTGTTCAACAGTTTTCCGTTAAAAAATTATATATTTCTCTATTATTTATAATTCTACTGGTCAAATTTAAATTTGCCGCACTGAGGCGTTAACGCCTTTTTTTTCTCATAGTTAATTTTTTATTTTTATTTTTCTGCTATTTATAATCATTTTTAACATAGCTGGTGTATATTAAAGAAAACAACAAAAATTAGAGGGTTTTTTTTAAAAAAAAGCTTAATGTAATTTTTTTCTTTTTTTTTTTTCTTTCTTCAGGGATATGGGGAAAAACCCTCTTCAGTCTTTTATATTAATTAAATTGCTATTTTAACGTCCCATAAGTCTTACGACTTTAGGAAGTTATTTATTTTTATTTTTTGTTTTTGTAACATAGGTTGTGAGTGTTTTTATTAGGTTTTTCGTATTTAGACACTCAAGACCATTTCTCGTGTAAATTAAAAATAAACAAAAAATTTGTTTAAAATTAAAAATATAAGACAATTTTTGTGTAATTTCCTGTTGAACTAAGAAAGAAGGCTGGAAGTGTGCCCCTCCTTTGCTTGTAAACTTTAAGGCGAAAAAAATGAGAAAACGAGAGAATATTACGTTTTTTCCAATTTTCTTTTTTAATTTTTTACTCCTGGGGAGGGGGATCTTAATTTTTGATCTACCTCATGGCGTTTGCATTGGGTATTTGCCAAAATTTCTTAATATAAACTATTGGGTAGCTTGAATTTAAATTCTTTTTTTTTTAATCCGCTTAATCCGAGGTTAATCCCGACAATAATTTTGTTATTTTTTCTGGGTTCGTGTGATTGTATTGGTTAATAAAAATTCTTATTTGTAAATAAAATCATGTTTGGTTTGTAAATCTACGTTGGTCTGCAGATGTTTTATTGTTCTTATTAGCTTTGATATGGCAGGAACCACAAAGTTGAGATCGGTAAAGATCAATAGTCGATTTGACCCTCTGGGGTCAGGAAGACCCCCAAAAACCTGACGTGGAGGGTAATCACAATAACTTCGTTTCAAACTGCGGTTGGAACAAAGCTAGTGTTAGGAATGGAAGCCGACTAAGCACAGTTAGACACTGGGTTATATTTATAAAAGCTACTTGGTAATATTAAGTTGGCATTTCTGGGTTGATTGGTAGGGAAAGCTAATGCTACAGACCCTGAATTGGTAAAAAGTAGCCTAAAAATTCAGTAAAAATATTTTTTATTATTAATTAAAAAAAATAATCCTTGTATTTTTTGGAATAGTAGGTCTGTGCATAATTTTAAGTCAATTGGTGCAGTTGAGGCGTTAGCCTTGAGCAACTGTAGAAGAAGAACAAGGCGAAAAAACGGGTTTTTGAAGTTGTATACTCGGCACCCTGTATAGTAGTGATTCTCAACGGGGGCGGTACCGCCCCCCTGGGGACGCAGGAAAATTACTGGGGGGCGTTAAGCAAAATTTCGGTGATAGGGGGCAGTGGCTAGGTTAGCGTGAGTCCTTTTTTTAATTTAATTTTTATTAGGTAATTAATCAGTGATTACTGATGAGTTAGATGATAACATGAGGCGCCCCGGGTACGAAGGGCGAACTCGACAAAACGTAGTTTCGAGATATTCGCATTTTAAAGTTTTATGTTACGGGCGAACTCAACAGAAAAGTCATGCCCTGGAATGGGAAAAGGAGTGAGGGGTTGTGGACTAGGATGTGGAGTTCGCCCTTCGTACCCGCTCGGATATCGCAGTTAGAGCTCTGCCGTATATTGGTTTTTACGTATTTAAAGGGGAAAAAAGGGCGAACTCGACATAAAATTATATGGATGTATTCACCAAGAGGTCTAGAATCAGAAAATGAAAAAAAAAAATTTGTCCGATGTTGAGTTCGCCCTTCGTACCCGGAGCGCCTCATATGTTATCGATTACTCTGAAATCCTTAAAATTTCGGAAAAGATGCTTGTCTACAGGCTCTTCGTAGGGCTTCCTCCCTCAGTATTTTACCATTTTAAAAAAACTTAAATTTCAACCATCGCAGTAGTGTAGTACCATCGACAAACCATAATTATGGTTTGTTGTTTATGGTTTGATTTATTATGGTTTGTCGATGGTAGTACCTAGTTTTTATATTGGTTTCAATAGAATACTTACATATTCAACCTCTCATTACTTTTAGATAGCCGAAAAACGCAAATCGTGATGCCCATATTGGTTTCTTACTTTTTGCGCTTTGTTTTGCCGGGGCGGAACGCTGCCTCATTCCTTTTCCTGTACACGGGCCCCCTTCCATCATTTCACTATCGATTGCTCATCGATAGTGGAATCGAATATGCAGCGCCGCATCGTCTTTGAGCTCGTCTCTCCCCTCCTGTTTTCCTATCCCCACCGTAATCGAAAGATGACAGGTAATCCGGAAAGAGTTTCCCCTAGTCTGTAATCGGAATCCAAGTCTTCACACACGCCCGTTTCTCAAGTTGATATTCCTCCTCACGTGTGACGAGCAAAATTTTTCTCCTCCTGTCATCCTCTCTTCGACTTCCACCTTATCGTTATCATGAAACCTAAAGTTTGTACGAACGAAAAGACTGATGAATTTCAAAATTTAGAGGACATCAGCGAATGCTCAAAACTAAAGGTAAATTAGTTTTATTACCTCTTCCCAAAAACCGACCATGGAGTGTTATACAATAACTTCTTTTTGAGGAAGGTAAAACAGGATTCCGTCCTGTTATAACAGGGAAGAGAAAGTGAATGATGACCTAACAGGTGATTATTGTTGATGAAACGAATGTACCCTCTTAGTTGTATTATTTCATTATTTGTTTCTCATTAACTTTGTTCCAACCGCAGTTTGAAACTGGTTTGAAACTCCTGGAGCATGCGCATAAGGATTTTACGTCAACTTTGACATCATGTGACTTCAGATTTGACGAAAAAGCGGTTTTAACGACGTCAAATTTGACGTCAAAATCCTTCTGCGCATGCGTTTGGAACAAAGCTATTAGCTATTAGCTTTGTTTGAAGCATCGAAGGATTCGCACGTCAAATTTGACGTCAGATGACTTCAGATTTGACGTCCAATCTGCGCATGCCCCAGGAGTTTTAAACCAGTCTCAAACTGCGGTTGGAAAAAAGCTATTGTTTTGGGAAAGCTAATGCAATATTGATAATTTGACCAGTGGTCTGTGGGTTTGACGTCGGTCGCCAATATTCCGAAACGTCGGCTATAGTCATCGACTCGGTTTTCACGTAATCTTTCTTAATTACTATGTTGAATTCGGCTTTTTATTATTCTCTTTTTCATCTTCTTCCCGTAAATGTGCAAAAACAGGTGTCTAAAATGTCTGTCTATAGTTTCCATGGATGCACTACTACCTATCACTAAATATATAACACCAAGCATAATATGGCAACTTGGAATATTTAAAGAAAAGTACTAGATTGATGAGCTTCCAACGCAAACTTCCGGAACAATATAGGAGGGGGAAGTATAACGGAGGAGGAAGTATAAATGAGGGGAAGTATAACGGATGAGGAAGTATAAATGAGGGGAAGTATAACGGAGGGAGAAGTATAAAGGAGGGGATTTAGGGAAATCATATAATGTATTTAGATTTTCAATCTCTTCTAAAGTACTCAGTTGATTCCTTCGTGCAAAATTCGTTTCTTTAAATCGATCGTTTTAGTTTTTTGTCCCATTTGCGACTAATTGCTTTTTATCATCTTGACTATTAGCTTCGTTCCAACCGCAGTTTGAAACTGGTTTGAAACTTCTGGAGCATGCGCAGAAGGATTTGCACGTCTAATTTGACGGCAGATGACTTCAGATTTGACGGACAAACCTTTCTGCGCATGCTTCACGAGTTTCAAACCAATTTCAAACTGCGGTTGGAACAAAGCTAATATTGTTATTTCCTTTTATGAAGGAGACACCGTTGTTTCTGTAGCTAATTTCATTTTTAGAAAAAACAAAAACTTCTTTACTACTTACTATTTATCAATTTCTTCACTCAGGATAAATGTTTCTAAGATAAATTTTTAAATCCCGTTTATATTCATTCATTCATTTTACTTTCAGACTTGAAATTTTAAAAAATTACATATTTACATTTTTTTTTGTGAACAACAGGAAAACTGTACTAAATTAAAATTTTAAATAAGATTTCGCTAACGTAGAGATTGAATGTAAAAATATATTTAAATAAAATTAAAATTTAAAAAGTGAAAATTTGTCCTTGTTCAATGCATAAATTAAAAACGGTTTGACGAATCTCAACAAAAATTCTGGAAGACCCATCCCCAAAAGTAGAGTAAAACAATAGCTTTGTTCCAACCGGAGTTTAAAACTCCTGGAGCATGCGCAGAAGGACTTTGACGTCAAATCTGACGTCGCTCAAATCGTTTGTCTGTCAAATCTGACGTGCGCATGCTCCAGGAGTTTCAAAACAGTTTCAAACTGCGGTTGGAACAAAGCTATTAATCCCCCCCCCCCCCCCATCGTTGTCATTAGGGTATCTTCTAGAATTCTACAAATCGAAAGGCCTTAGGCTAAAACTTATAGCGTGTTTACCAAAATCTCGGTTTTGAGTTAGAGATAATTAGGATTTATGAAATAAATCTTTTTTTTCGTTTTTGCGTCTTTTCAACCTTCTAAGAGCAAGGACGCTGAGGCCTTGGATGTGACTGAAGTTGCTGATAAGGGAAGGGGAGATTTAACATTTAGAGTGATAAATAAATAATAATAATAATAATACTTACTACTAATGTTACATCTTTTAGTAGGTTTTGATCTTCAGGGCCAACGCCAACCAAACCAAACGTCTTAGCAAACTGAATATTATTTTTATTGCTGTAAACCTCAAATAATTTTCTATATTTTAGGCAGATTTTTAATGTTAGGTGCTTTCGCGTATTTTTTCCGAAAAAAAAAAAAAAATGTGTAGATTGTCTTTTAATGATAAGTTAAAAAGAAAAAATCCTTCAGTGTTGATCGAAGGTCGAACTTAAGATTTCGTATTCTCTTAAGAAGCTTCCGTTTCCTCTTCACCCTCGTGTTTCTAAAAATTTCGGAAGAAATTGTTCGCGGGCTTAAAGTCTTTTTCTTTTTTTTCCCTTCTCTTTTTTAGAGGCTGTCGCATCTAACCAATCGCCATAGAAGACGTTTTACTCGTCGTCTGTTACATCCTCATTGCTTAACTACATCCTGACCTAAATTATCCAAACTTGTTTTGAAGACGCTAGATTTTTCGTTCTCTCTCTTATAACTTCTTTTTATATAATCTTTGGCCAGGAAGAGGAGGGGCTTTTGGGACTTAGCCCCCCTGGCGGTAAAATAGATGAAGAGGCGTTTTCCTCGATTTCTGTTGCTTCTAGACATCAACTTTCAATAGATTTTAAGTAGTTTCCTCAATTTTTTGGTATAAAAACACCATTTTTTTGTGTTTGAGATTTTTACATATTAGCTTTGTTCCAACCGCAGTTTTAAACTGGTTTGAAACTCCTGGAGCATGCGTAGATGGATTTGGACGTCAAAGTTGAAATCGTTTGTCCATCAAATCTGATGTCAAATTAGACGTGCTTCTGCGCATGCTCCAGAAGTTTCAAACCAGTTTCTAACTTCGGTTGTAACAAAGCTCTCTCCTGAATAACAACAAAAATCTCAAACACCAAAATTATAATAGCAAAAAAATGCGACAGCGGGCACCACAGACTACACCTGCACCTTGATCGGTGAAATCATAAAATTCATAACTATTGTCATAAGTCATAAGTCATAACTCATTACATCTAGGAAAGCAGTAGAGTTCCGCCTCGCTAAGCATAACTTATGCTCTTGAGTCATATCATATATGATAAAACATAAAATTTCCGGTATCACGTATCAAAACGGAAAAACTTCTTTAGGCTATAATTATTTTGACATGAATCGATGATAGTTTTGCAACAAAACCGTTTTGTCCCGGCGGGGGTCAACGTTTCCGTCCCAGTTTCGAAGAAATACGTAACGACGTAATTACCACAAAATTGCCCGGCCTAAAAAAACGGAAAAAATTTCTTTGAAATAAGTCCTTGAAGTAATGAAGTTACAATTATTATTCAAGTGTTTGTATTCCGTCCGCAAACAACATTTTCGATTGTCGGTTGCCAATTTCGTTTTTTTTTAGGCCGAGAAACACTTGGACTTGAGACTTGTTTATTGATCCCATTTGAAAATAAAATTAGGCGGAAGTCAATTTTTCAGTGGATTAGTCACCAAACAAAAGAAAAACAATTTTTTGAAAGAAAACCGTTCAACATAACGCATCTTACCCTAAAGCAGTTGATCATAAAAAATCGATCGACATAACAAATCTGTAGTTCACCATAATGCGTTGAGGAATAATGGCAATTGAACATAAAGCTCTTAAAAGTTAAACAATTTTGAGCATAATGCATCATAAAGCGTTTCGCCATAAACGACTTTTTCAAAAAATGCAAGTCGACATAAAAAAAAGTGACCATAACGCTTCTCACCATAAAAGCCGCTATTTAAACTTATTGTTTCGCCATAAAACTGTTTCTGTCGTTTGGGCATAATACATTTCACCATAAATTAGGGACAGAGATAGAGCAAGCCTATTTTGGCCGTTTAAAGCGCGATTATGGCGAAACGACAAAACCTTAAAACTTGACAGTTCGCCATAATGCAATTCAACATAAAGCATCTCACCATAAACTAGGAAATGCAAAAGCCAATGGGATCAGCTCGTTTTATGATACAAGAGGGTTAATTTTTTTTCCCTCTCGCGAGGATATGCGAATTGCATTATGGTGAACTGTCAAGTTTTAAGGTTTTTGTCGTTTCGCCATAATCTCGTTTTAAACGGCGAAAATAGGCTTGTTCTTTGGCTCTCCCAGTTTATGGTCAGATTTATTATGCCTAAACCACAGAAACAGTTTTATGGCGAAACGAAAATCTCTTTAAAATGAAAGTTTCCTTTATGTTCAACTGCGTTATGTTGAAACGACAAATTTTTGTCGAAACGACAATTGTTCAATCTCTTCTTTATGGTGTGATGTAGGTATTATGTTCAAATGCATTTCGGTGGACGTTTTCAACTATTTTCTTTATGTTGAGTTGCTGATTTTTTATGGTGAACATTAACTCACGATTTTACGGTCAAATGCATTATGGCGAACCGCATTATGTCGATACGTATACACTCAAAGTTTTTAATAAAACAAAAACTTTTTTAATGTTTTAAAAATCGTCAGAATTGCCAACCCTCTCGTTCCTGGACATTTCTGAACCTTTGTCATAATTTTTTTCTCTCCCATTTCTATCTTTGTGGCTTGGGTTCAAGTGGTTTGGCACAATGACTTCAACCTTCGCATCCTATTTTTATTTTCTTGTTTTGTACAAAAGAAGAAAAAAAAAAACGATCACGGAGGGTGTTACAGTAATTTCCTTTTGTGACAGTTAAACATTTATAGAAATTTTTATTTATTTTTTTAACGGCTCTTTGGCCTTAATCGCCCTTTGAAAGTCTCCCATCAATACCGAAGACGAAGCATTTTTTGTTGTCTTAAACTTTCACCTTTCACTAGGGCGAGAGTGCAAGTACGTAGATAATAATAAATAATAATAATGAATAGAATTTATAGGAAAGAAAGCTTTGTTCCAACCGCAATTTGAAACTCCTGGAGCATGCGCAGAAGGATTTGGACGTCAAACTTGACTTCGTTTGTCCGTCATTTTACGTCAAATTTGACGTCCAAATCCTTATTCTCCAGGAGTTTCAAAACATTTTCAAACTGCGTTTGGAACAAAGCTAATATTCGACGAGCAATCGGCTCAAGGAGAATGTTGAGAAATCGATTTCCTCAAGAAAATAAATAATGACTCTCATTTCCTTTGTTTTAACTTAAAAGTATTTACATTTCGTATTAATCCAAGTTCTATTTAATTAATAAAACTGAAGTAATTAATTAACTATAAATTAATTAATGAGTCTGAAGCTTTGAATAGGAAAGGAGAGAAACCGGGGTCATAAAAACAGAAAAAGTTAAACAAAAAAATGACTTCTCTTTGAGAAAGTATAAGCTTTGAGTTTAGAACGTTATCTAGATAAATATTTCTTCTTTTTCGAAATATTTAGGGAGCTGCATCAACAGTAAAATAAATATTTCTTCCCATGAGCTAATTATCTACCTTAAAGAAGTTATTGTGATACCCTCCAAGTCGGGTTTTTGGGGAAGGGTCCTCCAGACCCCTTGTCAAATTCCTTCTCCTTTATACTTCCCCCTCCTTCATACTTCCCCTCCCTTATACTTCCCCCTCCTATATTTTTACTTCTCTTTAAGGAAGTTTTCGTTGGAAGCTCTTCAAACTAGTACTTTTTGTTACTTTTAGCCCATAAGTTCTATTAATCCATCAATGAAGGAAATAATTAATTAACAATAGCATCAAAGCCATCAAACTAATTATTTTTACTTTTTCTAGTTTAAAGTTACTTAAAAATAGTTTTAACATCGTAAAACTACGAGCTTATGACAGCTTTCACTCACCTCAATTTTTCTATATGATTCTTCACACTTTTCCCAGATGAAAAATATTGGAATGTTTTCATTTACTGTAACATTTGGTCTACTAAGTTGAGATTATTTTATTAGCCGTTCCAACCGCAGTTTGAAACTTCTGGAGCATGCGCCGAAGGATCTGGACGTCAGACATCAGATGACTTGACGGAAAAAAGATTCGAACAAGTCAATTTTGACGTCCAAATCCTTCTGCGCTTGCTCCACGAGTTTCAAACTGCGGTTGGAACAATATTTTATTTATTTTTTATAATCCATAACACATCATGAGGCCTAAATTGAAAAAGAGAGAAAAAAAAACTTCCCTTCACCCAATTGCCCACTGAACTTGGACTATCCAGTTGAACTTGACTTACAATAAACTGGAGTGAATTTTTTTTGTTATCATCTTTAACATTGACCCCGGTTTAAAAAAAAAATTAAAAATTGGGTTTTGGGTTTTTATGTCATGTGGATCTTGTCGCCTTTTTTCGATGTTCTTGTTTGACACCTTTATGATTCTAAGGTCTTTCCAAATAGAAAGTAAAAATGTGAACAGGGAAAGTACATTACTATATTATACAGAGTCATCCTTAAAATACTGTCAGGGACCTACTTTTTTTTCTTTTAAATTATCTATGATTTCAATAAATAACCATAGTCCCTTTTATGTTGTTACCTATACAGGGTAGTTTAGAAGTAATGGATCACACATTTTATTTTTTAAACTATTGAAGTTTTGAAAAAATTTAAATGTAAACCCGCTTATGTATTGACGAAGAATTGATGGTATTTCGTCGCGTTAGTTATAACACCGGCTATCTCTTTTATCAATTTTGAGTTTGGCATTGTTTCTGATGGTAAATTTTGTGGAGAATCGAATTCCGTTGGTAGTTTAACCCTATTACCAACAGAAAACGCTTTGTTCACGATTTACCCAACAATGCATTGATTAAAATAAGTAAATCATCCGTATTTTGGCTCTCCTGAAAACCTAGGAAAAATGACTTATCCGATGTTAGAACTAACGCGACGATTTAGCAAAATTTTGGTGTACCGGGTGTCCCAGAGCGGTTGAGATCGATTTGACCTTCGGGGTCTGGAAGACCCTTCCCCAAAACTCGACATTGAGGGTAAAACAATAACTTCTTTAAGGAAGTTAAAAATAGTGGTTCTCTTTTGTTTAAGGAACTTAGAATTTGTAAGGATGTTAAAATTTTTGACAGTTGAAATCTTCGGACAAAATTAAGTGAAATAAAAAAAATAAATTGGTGTCTCAGGACAATTTTTACGGATTTTAGGTTGAAAATGCTAAAATTTGGTCTGCAATCAATTTTTCGTCAAAGGCGAGGGGGATTTTACATTTTTAACTTCCTTAAAGAAGTTATTGTGATACCCTCCACGGCGGGTTTTTGGGGAAGGGTCTTCCAGACCCCGGAGGGTCAAATCGATCTCAACCGCTCTCAACTTTGTCTGTGGTTCCGGCCGGCCTTCCCGGAACACTTTATATTTCCGATCTTCAATAGTTTAGAAAAGAAATACTTCTGAACCACCATAATAACTACCTATTCTTTATTTTATTACAGTTTGTAAGGGAAAACCAGAAAAGGGACGTTTTTTCTTCACAAATTCTGAATAGGCATCGTCGCGTACAGGGTCATTGTCGTCCGGTAGCACTTTCACTTTTTTTGCCCCTCTCTGCCCTTCTAGATGCTGGAATTTGAAGGAAGGAAAAAAATGGAGAAGTCGAAATAGGAAGGATAACTTTCCTTTTTTTATTTCACAAATTTTTTTTAAATGTTTACATAAACAATAAAATGCACAAGAACCATAATTTTTTAGGTAGATTTCTTAACTTCCTTAAAGAAGTTATTGTGATACCCTCGACGTCGGGTTTTGGGGGTCTTCCAGACCCCGGAGGGTCAAATCGATATTGATCTTTACCGATCTTTTTTTAGGTTATTCCTGGTGCGCTTATACATTTTTATTCTAATACTAAAAACGCCACTCGGTACACTCTTTTTACATTTTCTTCTTCTACTGAAACTTTTTTTTTCTTCTTTTCTTTTTATTACTCCGCATTACAAAAGTGAAGCTGCCTATGCAACATCTTGTGTAATACTTAGTCCAACGTTTCCTTATAACAAATTTTTATTAAAAATTGATTGCTTTTCTCTTCGAAATCTACCTTGTATTCACCAAGATATGTAGGTGTACTCTTCTTCGAGTAGGTTAACCCTAACTAAACAAGGCGTTCTTCCTTAAAGAAGTTATTGTGATACCCTCCACGTCAGGTTTTTTGGGGAAGGGTCTTCCAGACCCCGGAGGGTCAAATCCAATATTGATCTTTTCCTATCTCAACTTTGTCGGTGGTGCCGGCCGGCCGTAGCATTTTTCCGGAACACTTTACGGCAACAATTTTCAACCGATTTTCACCAAACTTTCTTTTTGCCATTTTTTTTCCTCCTACGTTAATACATAGATTATGGTATATGAATCTCTCCAAAACTATTCAACTAAAGGTTTAAATTTCATAAGTATAAGTTAAAATTATTTTGTCCATTAATAGCTCTGTTCCTACCGCAGTATGAAACTCCTGGAGAAATTTGTCGGACCAACGATTTGAATGACGTCAAATTTGACGTGCAAATCCTTCTGCGCATGCTCCAGGAGTTTCAAACCAGTTTCTAACTTCAGTTGGAACAAAGCTAATGATTAATGAAATTAAAGGGAATTGAATCAATTATTATATTATTAATTATATTAATTAATATTATTATAATTAATTATATTATTAATAATTATTAATTATTATAATTAATTATATTATTATAATAATTATATTATTTATTAATAATTATTTATTATTAATTAATTATATTATTATTATATAATTAATATTATTATAATAATTTATTATTGTTTTATATTATTAGGGAAAAATAAAATTAATTAGGTTGTCTTATTTAGTCATACATTAGATGAGGAAAAAATAATTTTGAAGAAAGACATTCTCTAACCATTTTGACCAACCAGGTCCAGGGATGAGGAACGCAAAAAGGTGATTGGTTTAAAAGATGAGACGGTTGAAACGGTCAGGTTGGTAAGGTTAGGACTTTCAAACCGTTTCAACCTTCTCATATTTTAAACCAATCATCTTTTTGCTTTCCTCATCCCTGGACCTGGTTGCTCAAAATGGTTAGAGAATGTCTTTCTTCAAAATAATTTTTAATCCTCAGTTAATGACTAAAAACACTACCTGAAAATTACTTTTTCGTAATCCGAAACCGATAAAATGTGAGTTGACTGTTTGTTTTCTTTTTTGACGTCTGTCGTCAGGCTCCCTCCATTATAATAAACCTTCTATTTTATTTTTGGTTTTTAATTTTTTTTTAGGATGAGGAGGAGAAAAAGGAGCAAGTGGGACAAGATGTGATAACGGGTCAAATGACGTTGCTGAGCTTCCACGATGCCCCAGCCTATTTACAATTCAACCCTTACATCCGATCTGGCTATAGGGGCTACCTATCCACCAAAATGTGCTTCGAAAGGTAAAACTCAACGCGAGAAGAATAAAATAAAATTAAGGTCTTTTTATAAATTCACATGTCTGCCGACCTGATTATATGACGCAAGTGTTTTTAATTAGGTACCTAGTTTAGTGACCCAAAGATTTCTTGAATGGTCGCCAGCACTTTTGGCACTCTTATGAATATTTTAGTACTCGTTTTCATAGACGAGAGTAATTTGATCCGCGTGTTTGTTTTAGTCTGTTTCAGCCTGTTTTCATTAGCTTTGTTCCAACAGCACTTTGAAACTCCTGGAGCATGCGCAAAAGGACGTCAACCTTTGACGTCGTTCAAATCGTTTGTCCGTCAAATCTGAAGTCATCTGACGTCAAATTAGACGTGCAAATCCTGCGCATGCTCCAGGAGATGGAAACCAGCTTCAAACTACGTTTGGAACTAAGCTATTATTCCAAAGTTTTTTTTTAAATCCACGGTGTACGGAAAAAAGAGCGTAAAAAAGTGGTTTTATGAAAAAAAGTTAAATTAATTTCTGATATCGGTCATCCCACTTCTGATATCGGGCATCCCACTTCTTATATCGGTCATCCCATTTCTGACATCGGACATCCCACTTCTGATATCGGGCATCCCACTTCTGATATCGGGCATCCCACTTCGGATATCGGTCATCCCACTTCTTATATCGGTTATCCCATTTCTGACATCGGACATCCCACTTCTGATATCGGTATCCCACTTCTGATATCGGTCATCCCACTTCTGATGGACATCCTACTTCTGATACCGGACATCCCACTTCTGATACCGGACATCCTACTTCTGATACCGGACATCCCACTTCTGATACCGGACATCCCGCTTCTGATAGGCATCCCACTTCTTATATCGGTCATCCCACTTCTTATATCGGTCATCCCACTTCTGATATCGGTCATCCCACTTCTGATATCGGTCATCCCACTTCTGATATCGGTCATCCCACTTCTGATATCGGTCATCCCACTTCTGATATCGGTCATCCCACTTCTGATATCGGTCATCCCACTTCTGATATCGGTCATCCCACTTCTGATATAGGTCATCCCACTTCTATATCGGTCATCCCACTTCTGATATCGGATCCCACTTTTATAGGTCATCCCACTTCTGAACCGGACAACCCACTTCTGATACCGGACATCCCGCTTCTGATACCGGACATCCCGCTTCTGATATCGGGCATCCCACTTCTTATATCTGTCATCCCACTTCTGATATCGGTCATCCCACTTCTTATATCTGTCATCCCACTTCTGATATCGGCCATCCCACTTTATATCTGCCATCCCACTTCTTATATCTGCCATCCCACTTTATATCTGCCATCCCACTTCTTATATCTGCCATCCCACTTCTTATATGCCATCCCACTTCTTATATCTGTCATCCCACTTCTGATATCGGTCATCCCACTGATATCGGACATCCCATTCATATGACCATTTTTGACAGCTTTAAAAATGTCTAATTTTATCGTTTTTTGCGCTAAAATCCGTTATTGATCTAGCATCTTCGCATTCTGCGTTTGCGGATACCCTGTATAAAAAAAACAGCTTCAAGTAGAAATTGTTTATTTTGTTGTTAGGACTTCTTTCAGTTGATTCTTGTTGCTTTTATATTGATTCTTGATTCCTTCTTCCTACGTAGATGTCTCACTGACGTTTGAATTTCCTCTTCGTTTAGGTGATAAAATGATAACAAAAATAAAATACGTTTATAAATAAAAAATGTAAAAAGTAAATTTGCTGAAAAAACCAACTTACATTGGAAATTTGCTGCATAGAAGGCGGCTAAGCTATTTTCAACATGACAGTTTTTGAGGCATACTTACAAGCCTATTAAGAACTTTTAAAAAGAATCATCTTAGAATTAATTTACATATCAAAGCATTGTGAACTCATAGATTTCTAAAAACTAAAAATATTTTGATTTTTTACTTAGTATCTCCAACGAGTATGATAGCCAGTTTTTGATTGAATTGCAACCTTGTCGGGCTCGACTGATCAAAAAGGAAAATAGTCTGGACGCAAACAGCATCGAATTTGTTGATATTCATGTCGAATATTTGGATGTTTCCGTCAGCAGTGATTGCAGCGAAAGTCGAACTTGAAAACGGCGACCATTGAACATCTCCGACGGAACATTCGAGATCATAAACGAGAAGTGGCTCTCCGCGATTCGACTCCCATATTTTAATCGTCCAATCGTCACTACAGGATAAAAATATATCCGGAATATACGAGTTATATGTGACTCTGTTGATGGCCATATCATGTCCTAAATATTTAAAGCTGGGAGTCGTCGAGTACGAAGCGTTGCATTGATAAATGTCGCCTTCAGCGGATCCGACTAAAAAGACTTCATAATTTTCAGGATGTAGAGCCAAACATTGTGCAGTCGCTGGTAATTTCAAAACGACTCCCATGATTTCATTAATTTTATTGTCTTCGTTTAAGTTTAAAGTTTCCAAATATAAAGTTGTTATATGAAAGTTCAATAAACATGTCGACATAATTAACCATTTAGAGACTTTTCCGTCCAATCCGACGCTTAAAAAACTCAATTTTCCGTCCCTCGGGTCCGAACACCATTGTATCTCCCAAACAGGTCCCACATGTTTGTTGTCCAAATTACTTGAAAAAACTGTATCTTCTATCAAATTGTGTACGGTGACCGTCCCATCGTACATACCGACTGCCATATAGTTTGGCTTTAAGCTGCTGAAATTGCAGCACATGGCGCCACTTCTGAGTCGTATTACTGTATCGGGGTATGCAGGATTTTTCAACGAATAGACACATATAAGGCCGAAATCTTGTTTAGCGCAGAATTTAAATGAACCGTACGCAATGGCGAACATGTCTTGATATGTTGGATGCCATGATATATAGGTGACGGTCAATCCTGCGCTTTCTTCGTATGAAAATTCCCAAAGAGGTAAAACAGCACCTTCCAATATGCGATAGGTGTCTGCAGGGTCGTCGTAAAAATGGCAGTCTAAAGCGTACTCTTCATACATGTTTTGATTAACCATTCTTTCCATTAATTTCGTCCCTAAAAGAAGTCTTTCAAAATGGATTCTGCTGGAGTAAGTTCTACTTTGTGATCTTTCTTTTCTTTTTTTGATCAACATCGTTTTGAGTTTTCTCGCCTTTTCTTTCTCTTTTTGCTGCAAATCCCAATCGTATTCATATAAATCTGTTATTTTCCATTGAGTCACTAAGCCTTTGATTGTTTTTCTTGAAGGACTGATTGTTTGTGTTGTTTTGTTCCTCATGATGATTCGTTTTGTCAAAACGGATCTTTCATTGAAGTTGAACTGATTCGGTAGTTTTTTATCTTTAGGTACTTCGAATTCATCGTAGTCAAAATCATCTTTTTCTTCTTCTTCGACTTCTTCTTGGATTTGCTCTTCTTCCGCCATTTCTTCTTCTCCTTCTTCTTCCTCACTTGGCAATTTCTTATCTGAAGGCAGAAATTTTAAAATTGATAAATTGTCATCTTCTTCTTCCGGGATTTCGATGAATTTTTCAGGCTCAAGGCGTCTTCGCTGCATTATCGCTTCGGGCGAATCGTGAACTACAATATTGCCTTCGATTTCATATAAAAGACTTCTGTAAGTTTTGTTTCCATCGGAATAAACTCTCCGCTGTTGTATTCATATAAGACATAATGCGAGATATGAAAAGGATCTGTTGGCGTTAACTCTCTTTGATAAAGTGCAGACAAATCGATATCTTCTTTCTTTTCTTCTTTCTTCTCTTTTTTCGTCTTTCTCTTCTTTCTTCCTGTTTTCTCCAAAAGCCTCACACGTTTCACTGTCAAATCTTCTTTCGTTCCTTGCTGCTCTTTTAATTTGTTTATTTTATACTCCTGTCTGATTTTTGAGTAAGAATCTAAAGATTCTGACGACGGCTGACGAGTTATGTCGAATTTCTCATTAGTCACATACAATTTGTCAAACTCCGGATTTACAACCCAAAGCGGGTGTGTTGGTGGATATTTAGACATCTTTAACTCTACACAAAAAATAATATTAATCTAGATTTTTTACAACAAAAAAACATGTGAGTTTACGAATAATCTTGTTATCTATTAACCATTGCTTGAACACACTAGATTTCTATTGGCTACTTTTTGTAGGTTATAGGCTAGCTAGATTTCTATTGGCTACTTTTTGTAGGTTATAGGCTAGCTAGATTTCTATTGGCTACTTTTTGTCGGTTATAGGCTAGATTTCTATTGGCTACTTTTTGTCGGTTATAGGCTAGCTAGATTTCTATTGGCTACTTTTATAGGTTTTTACTTTTTATAGGTTTTTATAGGCTACTTTTTATTTAGATTTTTTGAACAAAAAAACATTTTATATTGTTATTATACCATTGCTTGAACAGCTAGCTAGATTTCTATTGGCTACTTTTTGTCGGTTATAGGCTAGCTAGATTTCTATTGGCTACTTTTTGTAGGTTATAGGCTAGCTAGATTTCTATTGGCTACTTTTGTAGGTTATAGGCTAGCTAGATTTCTATTGGCTACTTTTTGTAGGTTATAGGCTAGCTAGATTTCTATTGGCTACTTTTGTCGGTTATAGGCTAGATTTCTATTGGCTACTTTTTGTCGGTTATAGGCTAGATTCTATTGGCTACTTTTTAGGCTACTTTTTATAGGTTTTTATAGGCTACTATTAGATTTTTTGCACATTTTTTGTTATCTATTATGGCTAGCTAGATTTCTATTGGCTACTTTTTGTCGGTTATAGGCTAGCTAGATTTCTATTGGCTACTTTTTGTAGGTTAGGCTAGCTAGATTTCTATTGGCTACTTTTTGTAGGTTATAGGCTAGCTAGATTTCTATTGGCTACTTTTTGGTTATAGGCAGAGATTTCTATTGGCTACTTTTGTCGGTTATAGGCTAGCTAGATTTCTATTGGCTACTTTTATAGGTTATTTTACTTTTTATAGGTTTTTATTGGCTACTTTTTATTTAGATTTTTTCTCTTAGTTTGTATTGTTTTGCTTGTACAGCTAGCTAGATTTCTATTGGCTACTTTTTGTGGTTATAGGCTAGCTAGATTTCTATTGGCTACTTTTTGTAGGTTATAGGCTAGCTAGATTTCTATTGGCTACTTTTTGTAGGTTATAGGCTAGCTAGATTTCTATTGGCTACTTTTTGTCGGTTATAGGCTAGCTAGATTTCTATTGGCTACTTTTGTAGGTTATAGGCTAGCTAGATTTCTATTGGCTACTTTTTATAGGTTATTTTACTTTTTATTGGTTTTTATAGGCTACTTTTTAGATTTTTTATAGTTTAGAATATCCTTGTTATCTATTTTGCTTGAACAGACTAGCTAGATTTCTATTGGCTACTTTTTGTCGGTTATAGGCTAGCTAGATTTCTATTGGCTACTTTTTGTCGGTTAGGCTGCTAGATTTCTATTGGCTACTTTTTGTCGGTTATAGGCTAGCTAGATTTCTATTGGCTACTTTTTGTAGGTTATAGGCTAGCTAGATTTCTATTGGCTACTTTTTATGTTTACTTTTTATAGGTTTTTATAGGCTACTTTTTATTTAGTTTTTTGAGTTTAGATATTGTTATCTATTTTTGCTAGCTAGCTAGATTTCTATTGGCTACTTTTTGTAGGTTATAGGCTAGCTAGATTTCTATTGGCTACTTTTTTGGTTATAGGCTAGCTAGATTTCTATTGGCTACTTTTTGTCGGTTAAGGCTAGCTAGATTTCTATTGGCTACTTTTTATAGGTTATTTTACTTTTATAGGTTTTTATAGGCTACTTTTTATTTAGATTTTTTCGAACAAAAAACATGTGAGTTTACGAATAATCCTTGTTATCTATTAACCATTGCTTGAACAGACTAGCTAGATTTCTATTGGCTACTTTTTGTCGGTTATAGGCTAGCTAGATTTCTATTGGCTACTTTTTCTGGTTATAGGCTAGCTAGATTTCTATTGGCTACTTTTTATAGGTTATGTTGATATTAAGATGGAGGGTAATGATTTTTAAGAGAGTTAATTTTAAAAATTTCTGTTTCAGCATGTTCTGGTTAACCAATGAGACTGTAAATATCTGGTCACATGTTTTCGGCTTGATGCTATTGTCGGCCTCACTCTCTACGACCTTTGCCTCCTCAACATCCAAGCTTCTCTGACTGATAAATTTATCGTCGGCCTTCTCCTCGCATGCTTTCAAGTAAAACTATACTTTTGTGAACCTTTAAAAACTTTTATTTTAGATATGTATGCTCATGTCGGCTCTGTATCATATTTCATGCAGAAGCGAAGAGCATTTCAACGCGTTTTTGTCTTTTGACTTACTCGGAATCGCTTTAAGTATGCTCGGAATCTATATGACTGGCGTCTACTATGCTTTTGGTGCAATAAGGTAAATTGAACAAATCTATACGAACTAATTTTATTTCTCTTTATAGGCTTGGCAGTCGTTTTATTTATCGACGGTTCTTGCGATATTTTTAGTCGCAATGGCTCTCCAAGTACCTCGTTTTAATATGATTCAAATATTAAAATTGCGACGTTTGTTTCCTGGGCTACTTATGGTGTCATTCCTACGCTTCATTGGACGATTATGATGGGAGGACTTGAAAATCCTTTAGTTGCTGTAATATTAGTTTGAAAAAATTAAAATTAATATTTTTTTTTTAGCTTTTGCTTCCTAGAGTTGTCATGATGTATGTGATTATCAGCATTGCCTTTTTAATTTACATCACACGAGTTCCTGAACGTTTCTTTTCAGGTAATTAACTCGTCATTGAAGATGCTGCATGTGCTGACTCGCAAAATGAGATTTTTATTACCGGTGTCAGTCAGTTAACCCTTTCGAGACGCAGGCGACTTTAGTTGCCCAGCGCCCCCAGCGGAAAGCCTCTCTAATATTTAATACCTTCGCTTCCCGTGGCGCTAGCGACATGCAAAAACTGGCCATCTGTTGGGGAAGAAATGAACTACGTTATGATCGCATCACTCGTCGCTTTCTGTGCTTTGCTGGGCGCTGGGAGCGGTCGAGGAGAAGTGAGGGAAAAACTGCTGCGCCAGTAGCGGCCTCAAAAGGGTTGACTTAGCTAACTTAGTTAAGGAGGTATGATGGTTTTTAAGTGAGTTGCTTTGCAAATTTTTCGTTGTTAACAACGGTTTTCGGTTTTTCCCTTTATCTCGGAAACCGTCGCTCAAAACGAAAAAATGTCCTAAGTAAAAGTTGTAGGTACTAAAATTTACTACATAAAATATCTTATTAGTTTTTACCGTCAGAGCAATACTTTAGGAGATATGGAAGTATTTAAGTTGGTTGCTTTGCAAATTTTTCGTTGTTAACAACGGTTTTCGGTTTTTCCCTTCTATCTCGAAACCGTCGCTCAAAACGAAAAAACGTCTTAAGTAAAAGTCGTAGCTACGGAAATTTCCTACAAAAAGGCCCTCATTGGTTTTTTTTGTCAGAGCAATACTTAAGGAGATATGGGTTCTTAAGTGAGTTGCTTTGCAAATTTTTCGTTGTGAGCAACGTTTTCGGTTTTTCCCTTCTATCTCGGAAACCGTCGCTCAAAACGAAAAAATGTCCTAAGTAAAAGTTGTAGGTACAAAGATTTCCTACAAAAATTTCTTATTTATTATTTGCGTAAGAGCAATATTAAGGAGTTATGAGGTTAAAACTAATAATCCTACAGAGCCTGTCTGAAAACTTAAAACCTTCATATCTCCTAAAATGTTGCTCTGACGGAAAAAACTAATAAGATATTTATGTAGTAAATTTCCGTAGCTACAACTTTTACTTAGGACATTTTTTCGTTTTGAGCGACGGTTTCCAAGATATAAGGGAAAAACCGAAAACCGTTGCTCACAACGAAATATGTACAAAGCAACCAACTTAAAACCCTCATATCCCCTTAACTTATCAGAAAGCAGTTCAACCTCCAAAAACGATAACATGATATTTGAAATCTGAAGACTACGATTCAGTTTTTTCTCTCCTGAAAAGTAGCCAAAACATTGCATCTTCTACGACGAACTATTCTTTTTGGAGAAACTTTTGATGTAAAGAATTTTGATGTTTTCATAACATTCCCTTCTAGGTCGTGTTGATTACATCGGATCTTCTCATCAATGGTGGCACTTTTTCGTTGTCGTCGCCCTCTACTACTGGCACAACACTGGCATTAAGTACATCGAATACAGAATGAATCATGGTTGTTCATTCGATTTCACATCATGACAAAACAACGAATCGGATTTTGAACTTTAATTTCGCTGTTTCCTTCCACTCGTTTCCTTTCGCCTTTTTCTTTCGCTTAAGTGCTCTTACTGGAGAAAAAGTGTGATGAGATAAACCCATTGATAAACGTTTATCCAATTAACAAACTGTGATAATTTAATTTTAAACAATATTTTTAACAAAAAGCTTCTCACAATTATAAAATTCGTTTAAAAAAAAGTTATTATCTAAAATTTGAATTTGTAAAGTATTATGTTTTATTTGTTTATTTTAATTTTTTTTTTATTAATTCTTATTTTTAGCAAAATCTTTTGAACTCAGATTTCTTTTCTTCGAAATAAATTTTATTTTATTCTCCACATTTCTTGTATTTGTACTTTGTACTTGTATTTGTACTTAATTTCTCTCCAAAACTATGCAGAATTTTCTTTTTTTAATTTGAGGCAGGATAGTATTGAGTTATATTAACTTAAATGTTTTTACCTATTAAGGGAGAAAAACAAAACTTTTTTCACTTCTCTTTAATTTAATTGTCCATTACCAATTTAATTAATTAAAATTAATTATTGTAATAAACCATCTCAAAATGTAAAAGATTCCTAGTTTGAACAATTTCAATTCCCTTTTATTTAAACAATAACCCTTTAATTTTATTAGACTATAATAATAATAATTATTAATATATTATACACTGGTAGATTATTATGATTGTACAGTAGAACCCCTGTAATCGGGGGTTTGTATAAGTAAAAAAAGAAGGCTCAAAATAATACATACTTTTAGGTAGTGAGACTGTGATTTATTTAAAAAGCAAACTTATTTTTGTTATTACAGTTGTTATTTTTGTTAGTTTATAGTTATGGATTTTAAAAGATGAAAGTTCTGACAAAAAAACCGCAATGTAAAATGTGCGCTGTGTAAACTTTTAAATATATATTATGAAATAAAGAAGCAGATTTTAGCAGTTAAGATTTGGTCGATTTTCCCTCAAAACTCTTGATTTTCATGATATTTAATAATAAAAATATCAATAATAAATAATAAAATAAAAAAAAGGGGTTTTTGTCAAAAAAGAGCCACACGGTAGATTTTGTGTAATATTGGGTGCAGAGTCCAAATCTAGTGAGAAATGATTTGATTTTTACTGCATAATTCTTGATTTTCAATACATTTTGCACAATGGTTGGTCGAGGAGAGCACCATTCAACATAACGCATTTCACCCTGAAGCAGTTGAACATAAAAAATCTGCATTTCGACATCTGTAGTTCACCGTTTGGGCATAATGCAATTGAACATAAAGCTCTCAAAAGTTAACAAGTTTTGAGCACATAAAGCGCCATAAACTACTTTTTCAATAAATGCAAGTTGACATAAAAAAAGTGCAAGTCACCATACGCTTCTCACCATAAAATCTCTCTTTAAACTTGTTTTTTTTCCATAAAACTTTTTCTGTCGTTTGGGCATAATACATCTCACCATAAATGAGGACAGCGAATGAGCAAGTTTTTCGCCGTTTAAAACGCGATTATGCGAAACGACAAAAACCATTAAAACTTGACAGTTCACCATAATGCAATTCAACATAAAGTATCTCACCATAAACTAGGGACAGCGAAAGAGCAAGCCTATTTTCGCCGTTTAAACGTGATTATGGCGAAACGACAAAAACCATTAAACTTGACAGTTCACCATAATGCAATTCAACATAAAGTCACCATAAACTAGGGACAGCGAAAGAGCAAGCCTACTTTGCCGTTTAAAACGTTTAGGCGAAACGACAAAAACCATTAAAACTTGACAGTTCACCATAATGCAATTCAAAAGTTCTCACCATAAACTAGGACAGCGAAAGAGCAAGCCTACTTTCGCTGTTTAAACGTGATTATGGCGAAACGACAAAACCATTACACTTGACAGTTCACCATAATGCAATTCAACATAAGCATCTCACCAAAACTAGGGACAGCGAAGAGTATGCCTATTTCGCCGTTTAAAACACGATTATGGCGAAACGACAAAAACTTAAAACTTGACACACCATAATGCAATTCAACACAAAGTATCTCACCATAAACTAGGGACAGCGAAAGAGCAAGCCTACTTCGCCGTTTAAAGGTTATTATGGCGAAACGAAAAAAAACCCTTAAAACTTGACAGTTCACCATAATGCAATTCAATAAAGCTTGTCACTATAAACTAGGAAAGCAAGCAGGCAGCCAATGGGATCAGCTCGTTTTATGACATAAGGGGTTAATTTTTTTCCTCTCGTGAGCTTGTGAAATTGCGAATTCTTAAGTTTCAAGGTTTTTGTCGTTTCGCCATAATCGCGTTTTAAACGGCGAAAATAGGCTTCCTCTTTCGCTGTCCCTAGTTTATGGTGAGATGTATTTTGCCCAAACGACATAAACAGCTTTATGGCTAAACGACCAAGTTTTTTAAAATGAAAGTTTCCTTTATGTTCAAACCGCGTTATGTTGAAACGACAATTTTATGTCGAAACAAGGGTCTTCTTTATGGTGAGATTTATCATGTTCAAATGCATTATAGTGAACGTTTTCGACTATTTTCTTTATTTTGAGCTACCTAGATTTTTTTATGGTGAACGGTAACTCGCGATTTCTGCTTTTATGGTCAAATGCTTATGGCGAACCGCATTATGTCGACACGTACACACTTCCCAAATTAGTAATACTCCTTATATAAGCAGAATTTGACTTCAACATAACTAATATCAGTCAATGGCCATATTCATGATTATAAAACAAAATTCTACAAGTGGTCGATAAATAACTAAACAAAAATGTTTTGTTCCCTCAGAAAGCGGAAAACAGGCAACATCCAAGTTCAGCTAGTTATCATCATAATAAATCGGCTAGTATCATAATAATAAATCGTCGCGTTAGTTCTAACACCGGCCATGTCACTTTTCCTAGGTTTTCAGGAGTGCCAAAAACGGATTAATTACTCATTGGAATCAATGCATTACCTGTTGGCTAATCGTGAACTACGCGTTTTATGTTGGTTAAGGGTTAAACTACCAACGGAATTCGATTCTCCACAAAATTTACCATCAGAAGCTATGCTAAACTCAAAATTGATAAGAAATGACTTAGCCGGTTTTAGAACAAACGCGCCGAAATGAAAACGTCATCTCTTTCAAATTAAAAAAGGAGGAAGAAATGACTGATAACGGATATCTCATGACGCGTTTCGGCTTAAAAAGCCTCTTCAGGTGCTGTTCCCTCTATCACAATCATTTGCAATAAAAATTAAAATGTCTTCGATACTTTGAGGACAAGAATGAGTAAAAATCGAAGTCTCATCTGCTTGCTTCCCCTTCTTAAAAAGGTCGAAGGCGGTGGAAAGTGAGGAAGGAAATACGTACATATTATTTCGTTTGAAATAAACAGGGAAGGAGAGGAGGGAGGGCTATGATTTGAGAGGCGAGGCATGTACTTGTGCCCCTATCTAATTAGGGGCCCTCGCGCCGCATCTTGAAGGGGGGCTGTAACTATGGAGACGGAGCTAACCCCCCTTCACCTCCCCCCCTCACAAAACCCCCCCTCCCCTCCTACGCTCCAGGAGATCCAATCCATTTCTAGAGGACGCCATTTTGGGTCACCTCTCCCATCCCTCTTCTCCTATCTCTCTCTCTCTCCCTCATCCTCCCTTACCGGCACTTAATTACTTCCATCCCTATTTAGTCCACCTAACAACCGCCCTAACAACTCTAATTACATCATCGTATTGATATAACTCTAATGTCCTCCGTAGTGAAGGGGGGGGGGAAGTATAAAGTTAATCCTTAAAACTTTATAAACTCTCATTTTAAGACTTCTGGGGGATTTCCGAAAGGTGGCTACAATCAATAAAAAAGCGATTTGAATATTAACTGCCTTTTATAGAATATTTTTACTAATTTTTTAAAGAAGTTTATTTCGTCCTTATCCACATATGAAGGCCATTCCTATTTATTGCCTTTGATAGATGAAGCTATCTGGGGGAACACGTTCTACATAACGCATTTCACCCTAAAGCATTTGAACTAAAAATCTGCATTTCGACATAAGGAATCTGTAGTTCACCATAATGCGCGAAACATAATGCTCTCAAAAGTTTAAAAAATTTTGAGCATAATGCATTTCAACAAAGCTTGCGCCATAAACGATTTTTTTCAATAAATGCAAGTCAACATAAAAAAGTGCAAGTCACCATAACAGCCTCTCTTTAAACTTGTGTTCTCGATAAAACTTTCTGTCGTTTGGGCATAATACTCTCATCATAAAAAGGGACTGCGAAAGAGCTCCTTTTGCCCTTTATTGCGCGATTATGGCGAACGACAAAAAACCATAAACCTTGACTGTTCATTATTGTAATTAACTTAAAGCATCTCACCATAAACAAGGAAAAGCCAGCAGGCAGCCATGGATCAGCTCGTTTTATGACACAAGGGGTTAATTTTTTTCCTCTCGCGAGGATGAGCTCGTTTTATGACACTAGGGGGTTAATTTTCTTCTCCCTAGGATGTGCGTATTGCATTATGGTTAACTGTCGAGCTTTAAGGTTTTGACGTTTCGCCAAAATCGCGTTTAAACGGCGAAAATAGGCTTGCTCTTTCGCTGTCCCTAGTTTAGGTGAGATGTATTATGCCCAAACGACAGAAACAGTTTTATGGCGAAACGACAAGTTCTTTAAAATGAAAGATTTTTTATGTTCAACTACGTTATGTTGAAACGACAAATTTTATGTCTAAACGACAAGTGTTAAATCCTTCTTTATGGGGAGATGTACTATGTTCAAATGCATTATGCGTTTTCGACTATTTCTTCATGTTGAGTTGCAGATTTTTATGGTGTGCGATATCTGCTATTGGTCAAATGCTTATGGCGAACCGCATTATGTCTACACGTATACTCTATCTCTTACTTTTTTACGTTATGACATAGAGTCATAGAGGGAATAGTTCACTCATTTAACATAAAGCATCTCACCATAAACTAGGAAAAGCAAGCGGGCAGCCATGGGATCAGCTCGTTTATAACGCTCGTTTTTAAGCCGAAACGCGTCGTGAGATACCCGTTATCACGGTCAATCCTCATAATAATTAATAATGACATTTCGAGAAGGTATACGGAATGATGTGAGTTATCGAGTGGAGAGAAGGAAAGGGCGTATTTGTTTTCTCGAACGGGTTTAATTTAAGAGGAGTCACGTTCAATATGGTAATAGGGTAAGAAAGTACATATCTCCTTTTGAAATACTTCCCCCTTATTACGATCCACGCCCGCCCCGCTGATGAAGAGTTTCAAATAAAACGGGAAAACTTGAAAACTTGAGTTTTCCTTCGCTCCGACAATCCCTTTTTTGGTAGGCCCTCGCCAACTTTGTGAACAAGTTGAAACTTTATGCGACCGGGAAAGGGAGTGATCTTTTAGTTTATTCCACGCACACCAATATTCTTCAAATAAAATATACCCGTTTCTTTGAAATAAATTTTATGACTACATGGAGTGAAGGAGTTTGTTGAGAACAATCAGAAAATCGTATAGGACAAACAAAAACCGGTGTTTTCAAGCAAAAACAAGACTTTAGACGAAAAATAGGTAGATTTTGAAGAAAAGAAATCGGGCGTTGCTCAACTGCACCGGAACCGACATCAACTGCACCGAAATGTTAAACATGCAACTGACCGCTATAGCAAAGCATTTCGCGACGATGCCAAAGAGGAGCTTTGAAAACGGGAGATCTTCATCTCTCCTCTTTCTCTTCAGTGTACATCGAGAGGGCTGGGAAGTTGATATCATAACTTTCTCTGGCTGCTGTAGAAGGGTTTTGCGAGTTTTTAAACTGAGTGTTTTGATAGCGATCAATGCTATTGAGGCGTATGTATGCATCATATATCTATGTATGTAAGTTATGTAAAGGCATATGTAGCAACACATCTGCCGGTTGGTCCGATTTTCACCAAATTTTCACCAATTACCCTTATATTTTTTACGAATTTTTGGTGAAAATTATCATTTTTTACATTAATTATCATTTAAGTATGGAGAAATTTCATACTTCCACCCGTTACGAGAGGCCACCTCCAGGGCAAAGAGCCCATTATTCTACTTTCTAAAAACTGTTTCCGTCGTTTGGGCATACATCTGACCATAAACTAGAGACAGCGCAAGAGCAAGCCATTTTCGCCGTTAAAACGCGATTATGGCGAAGCGACAAAAACCTTAAAAAATTTTTTGAAAAAAAAAAAATTAACCTCCTTTATACTTCCCCCTCCTCTTTATTTTGTTTTTTTACTTCCCCCTCCTATATTTGTTTTGTTCTAAAATCCGTTTAAATTGATATGAGATACTGTTTTTGAATTCATTTTTTCCCTACGAGGATTCAACGAGGCTGAAGAATTAACATCCAATGCATTTAGGCACTCCGGGGGGCGAACTCAACATCGGACAAATTTTTTTTTTCATTTTCAGATTATAGACCTCTTGGTGAATACCCATATAATTTTTATGTTGAGTTCGCCCTTTTTTCCCCCTTTAAATACGTAAAAACCGATATGCGGCAAGCTCTAACTGCGATATCCGAGCGGGTACGAAGGGCGAACTCCACATCTAGTCCACAATCCCCACTCCTTTTCCCATTCCAGGGCATGACTTTTCTGTTGAGTTCGCCCGTAAATAAAATTTTAAAATGCGAATATCTCGAAACTACGTTTTGTTGAGTTCGCCCTTCGTACCCGGAGCGCCTCATTTCTGATTTTGTAATTCCTAATTTTCATGTTCCTTGTTAACTTTTCGAATTGATTGTTTTGCGATTGAAATAAAAAAGAGCGCGCGTTTATGAAAGGAAAAAGAAATAGTAGGGAGTCATTTTTCAATGCGCAAATAAACTCTTGGTGCTGAGAGTTATGTTTGTTTGTAAGTCGGTCGGATGAAAATCCTCTCTCTCGAGATGATTTGGCGGAGCCATTGGGGGGGTCGTGAGAGGAGGTGGGTAAGAGAAAGAGGGTTTGCCTTTGGTGGTGGGGTGAGGTGGGGGGAGAAACCCCACCTTAGAAAGCGCTCCTACCAAATCAATATATAGACTATGGTGGGGTAAGGGCTAAGCCGTAAAGTCCGCCGACTTAGCGGTAAAGCCCCCTGGACTTCACCCGCAGGACCTCTTCAAATTTGTCCAAGTTAAGGAGCGCCCTTTCACTTTGTACCTATATACAGTGCCCTTTACGCACCTGACCCTTCTGCCCTTCTCTTTAGCCAACCCAATTCGACATCTTTTGACCTCCACTGATTTTCTGACATGATCACCCTTTATACACAGGGTGTCCAACATACGCCTGGAGAGCGTCAAAAGTGGTTTTATGATAAAAAGTTAAATGTAATCCCCTCTTAATTTAAATCAAAGAATTTGATGGTGTAGTTTAAAATGTGTTTGGATCCCCAACAGAACCTAACTTCGTTATTTCATATGGGAACCCCCATTTTTTATTTCAGATTCGTAATCTACGCAAAATTTCAATTTGATTTGACTATTCATACGTCCATTTGAGACAACTTTAAAAAATGTCAAATTTTAGCGTTTTTCGAGCTAAAATCCGTTAAAATCGACCTACATGACTCATTTTTTGAAAATTCTATATACTATAGCACTTACACCGCTATTTTATAGCACTTACACCCTATTATAGCACTTACACATGCTATATTATAGCACTTACACCTGCTATATTATATCACTTACACCTGCTATATTATAGCACTTACTCCCCTGGAACAGAACCCAACTTTGTTATTTCATATGGGAACCCCCATTTTTTATTTCAGATTCGTAATCTACGCAAAATTTCAATTTGATTTGACTATTCATATGTCCATTTTTGACAACTTTAAAAAATGTCAAATTTTAGCGTTTTTTCGAGCTAAAATCCGTTAAAATCGACCTACGTGACTCATTTTTTGAAAATTCTATATACTATAGCACTTACACCTGCTATATTACAGCACTTACACCTGCTATATTACAGCACTTACACCTGCTATATTATAGCACTTACACCTGCTATATTATAGCACTTACACCTGCTATATTTCGTTATTTCTTATGGGAACCCCCATTTTTATTTCAGATTCGAAATCTACGAAAAATTTCAATTTGATTTGACTATTCATATGTCCATTTTTGACAACTTTAAAAAATGTCAAATTTTAGCGTTTTTCGCGCTAAAATCCGTTAAAATCGACCTACGTGACTCATTTTTTGAAAATTCTATATTAAAGCACCTACACCTGCTATATTATAGCACTTTACACCTGCAATATTTATACTTACACCTGCTATATTATAGTACTTAGCTATATTATACCACTTACACCGACTATATTATAGCACTTACACCTGCTATATTACAGCAAGTACCTGCTATATTACAGCACTTACACCTGCTATTATAGCACTTACACCTGCTATTATAGCACTTACACCTGCTACATTATAGCACTTAGCTAAAATCCGTTAAAATCGACCTAAGAAACTCTTTTTTTTTTTTTTTTTAAATTCCACTTCTTTTTGTCTGAAGATTCCATATGTCTCGAATTCAAGCATCTTCGCATTCTGCATCACGAGATGCCATCGCAAACTTTTTTCAAGTTTGAACCCCAGTTTCCTCTAATCATATAGCGAAAATTTGAAAAAGTAATTGAAAAACAATAGTGCGGTTGAGGAAAAAGAGGGGTTTGGGAATAAGGCAATCAGGCTAATTGTGACTAACCAAGCTAGGGAGAAAAGCACTTTATTACAGTTGAAAGGAGAGAAAAAAATTTAAAGGGAGGGAATGATAAAGAGAATGAGATAGATAATCAAAGAGAGGAGGTAGGGAGATAGAGAGCGCTGTTTAAGGGGCGGGAGCCGCAAGGAGTTTTCCGACGCGTCCCAGCACCCCTCTCGCCCATCCACTAGCTCTCAAATCCCTTCCCAATCCCTTTGTGTGGAGCGCAAATTTTCTTAAACGGATCAAATGACTGTGAGGGTAAGCCCTCGGGACTTAAAGCTAAGTCCCCTTGACGTAACACCCCCACCGCACGGATAGAAAAGGGGCGAGGACCTAATTTATTTAAAATAACCCCCATCCTTTCATCCAGGTCCGCATTTTCTTCTCCGCTAGTCCGTCGTCGAAATTCATTAGCGCGCTCACCCGCTCAATGCATCAGCTTAATCATTGGCCCACTCTAAAGAGATTTCCAAGAAGATTTATACCTTTAAAATACAAAATTAACTCTTAGTGTATTTTAAATTTGTTCCAACCGCAGTTGGAAACTGATTTGAAACTCCTGGATCATGCGCAGAAGGATTTGCTCGACATATTTGACTAATCGTTTGCACTAAATCTGAAGTCATCAGACGAAATCCTGCGCATGCTCCAGGAGTTTCAAACTGCGGTTGGAACAAAGCCCCATTGCTTAAAAACGTAAAAGGGGGGATTTGTGGGCAGAAAATGCTAAATTTTCCCATGCTATTAAATCAAGGGTCATCTTTTAAAGCTAGAGACGACTTACAAAATATGTCTTCAGCCCCTTTTTTTGCTTTCATGAAAAACGTGTAGAAAAGCCATTGTTGTGGACCCGCAACTGCTAAACAAAAAGAGTGATTTATGCTGTGGAGAACCTCGACCCCCCCCCCCCCACCAGCAACGGAGCGTAGAAACCCCCGAGAGCTTTACCAAGTTCAAGTAGCAAAAACATCTTCTAACCCCCTCCGCTATAAATTTTTCCGAGGGAAAGAAAAAAAAAAAAAAAAGAGGGAGGCATGCGTAGGGTTGTTTCTCACAGAGTTAGGGATGGCCTAGAAATGATGTTCTGTTATTTCTGCAAGGAATTATGTGATATTAGAGGAAAGAGAGTTCTCCCGCTCTCCTCTTCCTTCCACAGGCTTTACATACAAATGGAGGCCTCTACACACACCGACAGATTACAAAAGGGCAGTCACCCTCCATTTTAACAGATAGATGATGAAATAGCGATTTTTAAACATTTCAATCAAACATAAGAAACTCCGCAATGTCTTTTTCTTCTTCTGTCTGTCTTTATTTGAAGGGATTTCGAAAGACGTTATTGAACACCCCTTCAAAATAAAGCATGAAAAGCGTTAAAAAGTGGTTTATGAAAAAAAAGTTAAATGTAAACCCCCTTAATTTAAATCATAGAATTTGATGTAGTTTAAACTGCGTTTGGATATACAGGGTGCCCCCAACAGAACCTAACTTCGCTATTTCAAATGAGAACCCCTATTTTTTATTTCAGATTCGTAATCTACGCAAAATTTCAAGTTGATTTGACTATTCATATGACCATTTTTGACAACTTTAAAAAATGTCAAATTTTAGCGTTTTTCGCGCTAAAATCCGTTAAAATCGACCTAAGAGATTCATTTTTTGAATATTCCACTTCTTTTTGTCGGAAGATTCCAAATATCACAAATTCAAGCATCTTAGCATTTTGCATCTCGAGATGTCGTCGCTAACGGCCTTTTTTTTAAATTAGAACCCCAATTTAAGGCGGTTTTTAAAGTAATTTTTCTTTCAGAACATAATTTTTGAAAGAGCTACAGCGTCTTTTGCAGTTGAGCATCAAAAACAGAAATTTCTTTTTTCTGGGGGGGGGGGGGGGGGGGGGTTCTAACGTCTCGTGATGCAGAATGCGAAGATGCTTGATTATGTGATAGTTGCAAACGCCGGACAAAAAGAAGTGGAATTAAAAAAAATGAGTCTCTTAGGCTTATTTTGGCTAAACTATGTGACTTCTGATAATTACGCAGTTTTAAATTTCGTCGACCTTCCCATTTTTTCTCGAGGGATGAGTAAACCGGCCATAATATAGCACTTACACCGGCCAGAATGTAGCACTTAGACCGGCCATAATATAGCATTTACACCGGCCAGAATGTAGCTCTTACACCGGCTATAATATAGCATTTACACCGGCCGAAATGTAGCACTTACACCGGCCATAGTATAGCACTTACACCGGCCAGAATGTAGCACTTAGACCGGCCATAATATAGCATTTACACCGGCCAGAATGTAGCTCTTACACCGGCTATAATATAGCACTTACACCGGCTAAAATATACCACTTACACCGGCTATAATATAGCATTTACACCGGCCAGAATTGAGCACTCACACGGACCAGAATGTAGCACTTACACCGGCTATAATATAGCACTTACACCGGCTAAAATATACCACTTACACGGCTATAATATAGCATTTACACCGGCCAGAATTGAGCACTCACACGGGCCAGAATGTAGCACTTACACCGGCTATATTATGGCACTTACACCGGGTATAATATACCACTTACACCGGCCTGAATTTAGCACTTACACGGGCCAAAATGTAGCATTTACACTGGCCGTAATATAGCATTTACACCGGCCAGAATGTAGCTCTTACACCGGCTATAATATAGCATTTACACCGGCCGAAATGTAGCACTTACACCGGCCATAGTATAGCACTTACACCGGCCAGAATGTAGCACTTAGACCGGCCATAATATAGCACTTACACCGGCAAGAATGTAGCTCTTTCACCGGCTATAATATAGCACTTACACCGGCTAAAATATACCACTTACACCGGCTATAATATAGCATTTACACCGGCCAGAATTGAGCACTCACACGGACCAGAATGTAGCACTTACACCGGCTATATTATGGCACTTACACCGGGTATAATATACCACTTACACCGGCCTGAATTTAGCACTTACACGGGCCAAAATGTAGCATTTACACTGGCCAGAATGTAGCACTTACACCGGCTATAATATAGCACTTACACGGGCCAGAATGTAGCACTTACTACACCGGCTATAATATAAAACTTACACCGGCTATAATATAGCATTTACACCGGCCGAAATGTAGTACTTACACCGGCCATAGTATAGCACTTACACCGGCCATAGTATAGCACTTACACCGGCCATAGTATAGCACTTACACCGGCCAGAATATAGCACTTACACCGGCTACATTATGGCACTTACACGTTTACATCTTACGCCTCCATCCCCTTATAAAAGCAAGCAAATTATAAAGAGAGGAAACGAGGTGAATTCCGTTCGAGGGATGAGTAAACCGGCCATAATATAGCACTTACACCGGCCAGAATGTAGCACTTACACCGCCAGAATGTAGCACTTACACCAGCCATAATATAGCATTTACACTGGCTAGAATTTATCACATACACTGGCCAGAATTTAGCACCTACACCGGCTATAATATAGCACTTACACGGGCCAGAATGTAGCACTTACACCGGCCTGAATTTAGCACTTACACCGGCCATAATATAGCACTTAATAAATAAATAATAAATAATTTATTTGTTTGCTATGAGCATAAAGCTCTTTACAGCATTCACAACATTTACACAGATTTACATATTAACAAGTTATACTTTAGTTATCTTTACATCTTTACAAGTTATACTTTAGTTATCTTTACATCTTTACATTAAACATTTACATTAAATCATCTTTACATTAAACATCTGACTCACACCGTCTATAATATAGCACTTACACTTTTGCCTTCGCGTACATATCTTACGCCTCTGCCCCTTAGCAAGCAAGCAAGCAAATTATAAAGAGAGAAAGCGAGGTGAATTCCGTTGTCTCAGCTAACTAATGCACCTTTTGGGGTAACTAAATTTTCTGTCTATAAATATGGTGTAAAATGTTGATCTATTCCTCCCTGAATCATAATTCCAGACTTGAAGCAACTGGTATTTGATCGGGTTTGAGCAATCACAAATGCTTTGTTAAAATTTAATCTTCACCCTCCTTCTGGGAGTTGGATAATTGGGCGTCAATTATGTTTCGGATCTGTCGGATGTTGTTAGTGGATCTAAGTGTTTGAAGATAAGAGAGGGAGTAAACAAAACGTGCACGCATTGATTACGTCATGCGAGTTGGGTACTCCCGGGGTTGAAATCCCCCCGTTTATCTCTTCGCATATCTCACGCGTCCGAAAGCAAGCAAATTATAAAGGAAGAGAAATCGAGGTGAATTCCGGCTTCATAGAAATGCTTAAAGGCTTCACGGTTAAGGCTAGGAGCTCGACAGTGGATTAGGGGTTGTGACTCACCTGTTGGTGATGATGATGACGTGCAGGAGGGTGGTCGCCCTTGGTTACAGCGTAATGGAGGCATTACCTTCCCTTTACCCCCAACCGCTTTTCCTACCCAAGTTCCTTCACTTTCCTAATTCCCTCCTTCCTTACGGCTCCCATACACTTGCTTCTTTAATCTTAACCCTCTCAACCGGGACAACATGGGATTTGAATCAATTACGTTTCATTAATTTTATCGCGAAATAAGATTCAGTGTGCAATTATTTTCTTTGGAAAAGGATTGTTTTTTTCCAGTCTTACCAACGACTGTAAACGTGTCGACATAATGCCGTTTGCCATAATGCATTTGACCATAGAAATCGCGAGTTACCGTTCACCATAAAAAATCTGCTACTCAACATAAAGAAAATAGTCGAAAACGTTCACCATAATGCATTTGAACATAATACATCTCACGTTAAGAAGAGATTTAACACTTGTTACGACATAAAATTTGTCGTTTCAACATAACGCAGATGAACATAAAGGACACTTTCATTTTAAAAAACTTTTCGTTTCGCCATAAAACTGTTTCTGACGTTTGGGCATAATACATCTCACCATAAACTAGGGACAGCGAAAGAGCAAGCCTATTTTCGCCCTTTAAAACGCGATTATGGCGAAACGTCAAAAACCTTAAAATTTGACAGATCACCATAATGCAATTCGCACACCTTCGCGAGAGGAAAAAAATTAACCACCTTATGTCATAAAACGAGCTGATCCCATTGGCTGCCTGCTTGCTATTCCTAGTTTATGGTGAGTTGTTTTATATTGAAATGCATTATGGTGAACTGTCTAGTTCTAAGGTTTTTGTAGTTTCGTCATAATCGCGTTTCAAACGGCGAAAATAGGTTTGCTCTTTCGCTGTCCCTAGTTTATAGTGATATGTAGTATGCCCAAACGACAGAAACAGTTTTATGGCGAAACGACAAGTTTAAAGAGTGACTTTTATGGTGAGAAGCGTATTTTTTTTTATGTCGACTTGCATTATTGAAAAAGTCGTTTATGGCGAAACGCTTCATGTTGAAATGCATTATGCTCAAAATTTTTGAACTTTTGAGAGCTTTATGTTCAATGCATTATGTCAAAACCCATTATGGTAAATTACAGATTTTTTATGTTCAACTTCTTTAGAGTGAAATGCGTTATGTTGAACAGTGTTGTCCCAGGTTCTATTATGGGCACATTTAAAACGCAATTATGGCGAATTGACAAAAAACTTTAAACTTGACAGTTCACCATAATGCAATTCAACATAAAGCATCTCACCATAAACTAGGGACAGCGAAAGAGCACAGCGAAAGAGCAAGCCTACTTTCACCGTTTAAAATGCGATTATGGCGTTCGACAAAAACCTTAAAACTTGACAGTTCACCATAATGCAATCCGCACGTCCTCGCGAGAGGAAAAAAAATTAACCCCCTTCTGTCATAAACGAGTTGATCCATTGGCTGCCCGCTTGCTTTTCTTAGTTTATGGTGAGATGCTTTAAGTTGAATTGTATTATGATGAACTGTCAAGTTTTAAGGTTTTCGTCGTTTCGCCATAATCGCGTTTTAAACGGCGAAACTAGGCTTGCTCTTTTGCACTTGCACTTTTTTTATGTCGACTTGCATTTATTGAAAAAGTCATTTCACGCTTTATGTGAAATGAATTATGCTCAAAATTTTGAAGTTTTGAGAGCTTTATGTTCAATTGCATTATGCCGAAACGCATTATGGTGAACTACAGATTTTTTATGTTCAACTGCTTTAGGGTGAAATGCGTTATGTCGAACGGTGTTAGGTACTCAATTCTTTGAAATCAAAAGAGAAGTGTACAATCCCTAACTCAGGCGAATGATAAAAATTATTCTTATGAAGTTATGACCATGAATATTTCCTGTATCGGAAGGATAGGAAGCTTTAGCAAAGGATTTCCCTCTTCCATATTAGACTTTTTTTTTATCACCGACCACAAAGTTTATAACCGAGTGTGTAAGGTGAACGAAATCGGCAGCGCATAAAGATGTGTAGTGACACGTATGGGATATAAAAATTGAAATAGCTGCTATAACAGTTTGAGATTGTTTGAAAAGCTCCATATCCTTGTCCTATTCTTAAATATCGAGAAAATCCCGATATTCTAATGGAAAAAGGGATTTTTTTGGAAGATAATGAACGTCGTGAATGATGGTGAGGGTTAAACAATTGTTGAAGTTTGCAGATCCATTAGGGAGAGGTATTTTGGAAGGGGTAGGGTCATTATACAATATAAACGATGATTTGAGGCATAAAATATAGAGGGTAGGCGGGTGAAGGAAAGGGGACATCCCCTTGTCGTGGGGTGAAGGGCGAGGGGGTGCTCGGCCTCATCTGTTTCCGAGGATTTGCGAGAGAGAGAAGGGCGAGAGAGAGAGAGAGCTTCATTAACCGTGGCTTAGTGGTGGCCCTTTTCCAAGACATCGCTCTCGTTTCTATACTACATATATATTCAACAAGTCGTACACGCAATTAGCCAACCTCCCCCTAATCGAAAGAAAAGGGAGGCCACCCGAGCGATCAAACGAACGAATGCCGCGTAATTCTATAAAAGTTAAGTATCCAGCTAGAGAGTCTACTGCTACCAAAATCCTTCCCCAAGAATTGCTAAATAGTTAGTTTTTCACGGCCTTGAAACTCCTCAGTTCTCCGACCGTTTTCTCGGTTGTAGAAATTGAATTATCTTTTTTGAGTGTATACGTTTCGACATAATGCGGTTCGCCATGATGCATTCGACCATAAAATAGCAGAAATCGCGAGTTACCGTTCACCATATAAAATCTGCAACTCAACATAAAGAAAATACTCGAAAACGTTCACCATAATGCATTTGAAAATAATTCATCTCAACATAAAGAAGAGATTTAACTTTTGCCGTTTCAACATAACACAGTTGAACATAAAGAAAACTTTCATTTTAAAGAACTTGTCGTTTCGCCATAAAACTGTTTCTGTCGTTTGGGCATAATACATCTCACCATAAACTAGGGACAGCGAAAGAGCAAGCCTAGTTTTGCCCTTTAAAACGCGATTATGGCGAAACGACAAAAATCCTTAAAACTTTACTGTTCACTATTGCAATTCAACATAAAGCATCTCACCATAAACTAGGAGCATAAAAAGAGCCCATTATTTCTACCTTTATACCTACTTAAAAAAATTTTCAAAAAAACTTAAAACTTGACAGTTCACCATAATGCAATTTCCACATACTCGCGAGAGGATAAAAATTAACCCCATTCTGTCATAAAACGAGCTGATCCCATTGGGCAGCCTGCTCGCTTTTCCTAGTATATGGTAGGATGTCTTATGTTGAATTGCATTATGTTGAACTGTCAAGTTTTAAGCAATCCGCACTTCCTCGCTAGAGGAACATTAAGCCCCATTTTGTATAGAAAACAAGCTACGAAAAAAACATCAAAACATTTAAGTGAGATTGTCTGTAGAATCCGAAACTGCAATAAAAAATTGGGGTTCCCATTTATGCTAAGGAAGTTTTGGCCGTTTTAAAGGGAAATTTTGCGTTTTAGATGTTTCGAAAAAAAAAGTAGAAACTTGAAAACGCCCACTGCGGGGCCTAAAGTAGTCAAAAGAAGAAGGGAAAGGCATTCCGGGTACGAAGGGCGAACTCAACAAAACGTAGTTTCGAGATATTCGCATTTTAAAGTTTTATGTTGCGGGCGAACTCTACAGAAAAGTCATGCCCTGGAAAAGGAGTGGGAGTTGTGGGCTTGGATGTGGAGTTCGCCCTTCGTACCCGCTCGGATATCGCAGTTAGAGCTTTGCCGCATATCGGTTTTTACGTATTTAAAGGGGAAAAAAGGGCGAAATCAACATAAAAATATATGGGTGTATTTGCCAAGAGGTCTAGAATCTGAAAATGAAAAAAAAATTTGTCCGATGTTGAGTTCGCCCTTCGTACCCGGAGTGCCACAATTGAACAACTGGAAAGGTTTGAAATTAAAGCGGAAACCATGGTTTTCTTGTTGAAATTGTAACGAAATTGATTGGATCCGAGCTAACAGTAACAAGTTGATTGCCCATTATTGTTGTACACGTTGGGGTTGCGGGTCGGGTAGCAAGTTGTTACCGGGCGAGATCAGATTGATTGGCTCAGAGTTAAGCTTCAATTAGCCGAGTTGAACCGCAGCCTCTATTAGCCCTCCACCCCTCAATTCGACTGACGGATCACATCGAGAAACTATTTCCAATATTGAAAATCCGCCGTTTAATTAGTTCGAGAAAAAAGCACCGGCTTCGATTCAATAAAGGGAGTTGAAAGGAGGGAAGCTCTTGAACCGAGAATAAGTCCGAGTTAAGCGGGCACGGCATTATGGGATCCTGAATACCGCATCCCGGATCACAACGAATACATTACTTCCTATCCATAATGCACCTTTACGATTCTTATTTTTCCCCTTCAACACTTTCCAACAAGCCATCTTAGAAAAAGTCTACAAAATGAAACTCGGCTAAAATCTACAAATTCAAATTTACCCTGTGGCTGAGTTTCATTTTGTACACCTAATAAATAAAAATTGTAAGAAATTTAATTTTCTATAAATTTGTACTTAATTTTTTTTTCCAGGATGCACCATTTTCGGAAAATAATTTTTTTTAAAAAACTTATCTTGAAAACAGTGCGTCCTAGAGAAAAAATGAATAGAATAAAAATTAAAGAGAATTAAATTTCCAACAGATTTTATTTAGTGCATTTTTTCAATATCTGTAACGGTTTACGATTTACAAGCCTTTAAAAATTAACCTTCTTAATGGTTATACTTCAATAACCTTCTTACACTGAGAAGGTCAACTTTGGATGGACTTTAACGCTAAAATAGGTGGGCTCCTCTTAGAGGTCTCGAAGACCCCAAAACCGGAAGGTATTACAAGAAGTCTGAATGGTTTGGAATGTTGTTTTGCCAGACTCTACCTTCTACAATAGCTTGTTCCAACCGCAGTTTGAAACTGGTTTGAAATTCTTGGAGCATGCGCAGAAGAATTCCCACGTCAAAGTCGTCAGATGACTTCAGATTTGACGTCCAAATCCTTCTGCGCATGCTCCAGAAGTTTCAAACTGCGGTAGGAACAAAGCTATTAATAATCATTTTAAGCGACCGTCGCTAGTTTTCACAGAAAACTCTTGTAGTTAACTTGAAAATTTTGAGAGCGTTTTTTGATATGTCCAAAATGGAGAAAATCTGTCGTCTTAAGTTTAGTTTAATGTGCTACGCCCGGGGAGAACACCATCAACATATTGCATTTCACTCTAAAGCAGATGAACATAAATCTGCATTTTGACAAAAAATATCTATAGTTAACCATAACCCGTTTCGGCATAATACAATTGAACATAAAGCTCTCAAAACAAAAATTTAAGCATGATTTCAACATAAAGCGTTTCGCCATAAACGACTTTTTCAATAAATGCAAGTCGACATAAAAAAAAGTGCAAGTCACCATAACGCTTTTCACCATAAAAGCCACTCATTAAACTTGTTGTTTCGCCATAAAACTGTTTCTGTCGGGCATAATACATCTCACCATAAATTAGGGACAGAGATAGAGCAAGCCTATTTTGGCCGTTTAAAACGCGATTATGGCGAAACGAAAAAATACCTTAAAACTTGACAGTTCACCCTAAAGCAGTTGAACATAAAAAAATCTGCATTTCGACATAAAAAATCTATAGTTCACCATAATGCGTTTCGGCATAATTGAACATAAAACTCTCAAAGTTCAAAATGTTGAGCAAAATGCATTTCAACATAAAGCGTGAAATGACTTTTCAATTAATGCAAGTCGACATAAAAGAAGTGCAAGTGCAATAGAGCAAGCCTACTTTCGCCGTTTAAAGCGCGATTATGGCGAAACGACAAAAACCTTATAACTTGACAGTTCACCATAGACACGATTGGGTTAAGTTTTTTTTTCTCGGGAGGATCAGCTCGTTTTATAACATAAGGAGGTTACTTTTGTCATTTCCCCATAATCGCGTTTTAAACGGCAAAAATAGGCTTGCTCTTTCGCTCTCCCTAGTTTATGGTCAGATGTATTATGCCCAAACGACAGAACCAATTTTATGACGAAACGACAAATCCTTTAAAATGAATGTTTCTTTTACGTAACTGTTATGTTGAAACGGCAAATATATCAAAACATTGTTATATCTCTTCTTTATGGTGAGATGTATTATGTTCAAATGCATTATGGTGAAAGTTTTCGACAATTTTCTTTATGTTGAGTTGCAGATTTTTATGGTGAACGGTAACTCGCGATTTCTCTCTTCTGGGACAGCTCTAGACCATTGAGTTTTGTAAGTATGACAAAATGTTATTGCTGTATAAATACTAATTAGATAAAATGAATAAATAAGATTAAATGAAATCGATGATGAGGAAGGTTAATCAAGAAGTAAGGGTAGAAAAGGAAGCCTTTTCACCGTTGACGAGCCAGTAAACGGAGTGAATAAACATGAAACCCTAATGAGGAAAAGGGAAGTGAGCCAGGCTTTATTTACTCTAAAGTAGAAGTACCCGCTGGGAGGAGGAATATATTCAGAAGGGAAAAGGGCGAAGGGGAAGTAAGGGGTTCTATCTAATATATATCTATATTTATATGTAGGAGAGAGAGGGGAGAAAGAGAAATGAGGGAGAGAGAGAGATCAGAAAGGGTGGAGAGCGGGGGCAATCTAATCTAGCAGGGATTACTTGTGTAATGCTGGGGAGACAAGGGTGGGTTCCCTTCAACCAACAATCATTTAATTTAATCTAGCGAGTGTGTGTGCGGGGGGCGGTGGGCGCGCATTTCTATTAAACACGTATGACAAAACATCCGAATATGATCTATGTTTGGCCAACGGCTCTTCCTAAATATCAAACGATGATATGATTAAAATCCTGGCAGATCCACACACATTCGACAGAGAGGAAAGATAAAATTACTTTCCTTATTTGAGCACTAAAAATCGTCGGAAAATTTTTTACAAAAGCAAATTCTCAATATTTTGTGAAAGTTTAGAGGGCTTGGGAGCAGTTTTTCCAAAAAATTTTCTTTGGAAAATGGAAATCTTACTTTTCTACCAAAACATTTTTCCAAAAACACCGCTAGCCATTTTGTAGTTTTGAGGAGTTCTTTCCAAAAATATATTATATAAGAAAATCCAAAGAATAGTTTCGTCGTAATCCTTTTACAAAGATTTAGAGGAAAAATGAGCGCTTATGATGGAGGAAAAAATCAAGAGCTCTCATAACTTGAGGTCTACTTTTTTCAGCATCATACGCTGATTTTTTTAAAGCTTTGGGTACATGTGAGTTTACGATACCAGTACAACGCGCATGCGCGAGCCGACAGCTTATTTTCTTTCCCGCATTTTTCCAAATCTTCGATACAATCTTTGAGCTTAGCCTAAATTTAAACTAGTTTGATAACACGAGAGGGGTAATTTTTTTCCTCTCGCACGGATTGCTCGTATGATAACACCTGGGGGCAAGGAAAGCTCGTGTGGAGAGAGAAAAAAAAAATTAAACGAGCTCTCCTTGCGAGAGGAAAAAATTAACCGTATTATCAAACTTGTTTAGGCTCAAAGGTGAATTTTTGAAAAAAAACGCGGGAACTAAAAATTTCAAGCTGCGCATGAGCGTTGTTGGTATCGTAACAAGCTTTGCGGAGCAAAAAAAAAAAAAAAAAAAAAAAAAAAAAAAAAAAAAAAAAAAAAGGAATTTAATAATACCTTTGTTCCAACCGCAGTTTGAAACTCCTGAGCATGCGCAGATTTGGACGTCAAAATTGAAATCGTAGCAATCGTTTGTCCGTCAAATTGGAACCAAGCTATCATAGATGAAGGTCCAATATTTTTTTCACATTTGGCTTCATTCATTCAATCCCCTGCGTTAAATATAAATCGACGATTTATCCTATCATAAGACCTACTAATGCACATAATCTCCTTAGCTTTGTAGGCATTAGTAGTGGTTGAAAAAGATTAAAAAGTTGTGCTCTGAAGTTTTTTTCTTTTTATGTCGAAAAAAAATAAAACGTAGAAATATAATTCCAAGCTGATTGTCGTTAGTAGTTCATTTTTTCAAAATTTTTTTACATTTTAGGCGTTAAAGTCCATCAAAAGTTGACCTTCTCCGTGTAAAAGGTTATTGAAGTATAACCATTAAGAAGGTTAATTTTTAAAGGCTTGTAAATCGTAAACCGTTACAGATATTGAAAAAATGCACTAAATAAAATCAGTTGGAAATTTAATTCTCTTTAATTTTTATTCTATTCATTTTTCTCTAGGACGCACTGTTTTCAAGAAAAAAAATTATTTTCCGAAAATGGTGCATCCTATGTAATAAAAAATAAAAAGACCTCCAGTTGAAGGTTCGTGAAATAAAACGCTTTATAAGGGTTTTAATTTTTTTATATTTTATCTTAGTAGTAAATTTAGGCATGTTTTTAAATAATTCAACAGATATACACTTTTATATAAATATGTGTAAATACACATTTTTTAAGTCGATTTTACAATTTTTTCTCGAACACTAATTTACAAACGAAACATAAGGATAAAGAACGAATATTTTAACACCCAGTAAAACATCGAAGAATTAATTAAGTGATAGATTTCTTCGAAACCTACCTACATAAATGGGTTTTTTATTCCGTTGAATAATATAAGTGAAGGGGGGTTATTAAAATTTCGTCTTTATTCCGCAAATACACTCTTTTGAAAATGAAAAAGCACTCATCTGTACACTCACGATATGCATAATCTCTTTTTGAACATTCTATAACTTCCAAAATATTGGAACGTTATTAGCTTTGTTCCAACCGCAGTTTGAAACTCCTGGACCATGCGAAGAAGGATTTGGACGTCAAATCTTAAGTCATCTGAGGTCTTTGACGTGTGAATCCTTCTGCGCATGCTCCTGATGTTTCGAACAGTTTCGAACTGCGGTTGGAACAAATCGGACTTATGAGGTTTTGTCGCCTGGTAGCTCTAAAACCTTGGTAGTTATTAACCTTCATAATTTATTGCACTACAATAAACATTTTTATTTCGGGAATTTTTTGGATACTTTTAGATCGAGTTGATTCACTGGAAAACGGCGAAAATGTAACTTAAAAAGAAGGATTTCAGGTTTTTTTACACAATCCGTCGGCGCGTTGTGATGTTTTTCTGCTAAACATTTTTACCCATCACATCAATAACATTCTATGGGGGGAAAAACGGTTTTTCTTTTAAATATATTGGATAACGACTAGTTTATAACGTATATTTACCAGGAATATTATTGCACTATATAAATTCTTGAGAGACGTTGCCAGCAACTCTACTGGACTAGTATGTACAACAGTCTCGTTGCCCATTTACAAAAAGGCTCTTATATACAAAGGTACTACAAACTAGAGATAAAAGTAAATATAGAACTACTGTACAAAATATGTGAAGAGAAGCGGGAGGTTATTGCTTGGAATTTTTGTTTAAAAAGGTTACTATATGTATTCATTGGGCCGCTTCTCTTGAATGAGTTGTTCGACGGAATATGGTCAGAGCGGAGGTGCGTATTGACATGCTGATAATGGCTGCGGTGTAGGTGGGCAGTGTTGCTTCGCTTTCAGCCTCAGTGTCGCTAAAGAGGAAGACATGCAGGTTCCGGGGGTCGTGGGTGATACATGTAGCCGGGCGTTCCTCCGTAACAAGGCGAGGTGACCGGCGGACTCGGCATACCTTGACCGCTCGCTGTCGAAGGGTTGAAGCAACCGCTTTGATGGTGGTTGATCGACGTCAAAGGATTTACAGTCCAGGGAAACGTTTTCGAACCCAAAGGCGATGGCACTTTCGACGCCCAGTTGTTGTACGAATACGAACTGTAAAGTGTATCCGTATCTGTAAACGGCTGCATTAGTCCATGACCGAATCCAGATTTAAAATCTGCAGCCGCTGCAGCTGCTGCATTCATCGCGTTTCTTTCACGTTTCCGCCATTTAGCACGACGGTTTTTAAACCAAACCTGAAACAAAAACAAAGCAATGTTGATAACCTCTACTCAAATACCAACAAAAGAGTCTTTTTTCATAAAATAGCCTTCAATGGTGCCTAATCAGATTTATCTGGTCGGCCATAATGGCGGTTGTAACTCCCTACTTTCTGTCTCTATTTTATCTTATCATATTATCACCTCTGGGTGTTAACTCGTCCCACCCACAGGCTACTCCCCCTTCCATTAGTAGCAAAATTTTTCAAAGTCCATAATTATCATTGCTTTGAATCGCCTAAAAAGTCTCGATTTTTTTACTGATTTCAACTTCCTTAAAGAAGTTATTGTGATACCCTCCCTGGGTTTGTGGGGAAGGGTCTTCCAGACACCAATCAATTCGAATCTTTACCGATCTCAACTTTGTCTGTGGTGCCGGCCGGCCGTAGCATTTTTTTCCGGAAAACTTTAGAGCCACAGTTTTCAACCGATTTTCACCAAATTTTCTTTAGACGGTGAACAATAAGCTAATGAGGGCGATTGTTGAATTTCGAAAAAATGGCGACTGTTGAAATTTTGAAAAATTTGCTGCGGCCGAACCGTTGGTCCGATTTTCACCACATTTTCACCAATTACTCCTTATATTTTTTACGAATTTTTGGTTAAAAAAAATTTTTTTTTTTATGCATAATAAGGTCACATAATGCATTTGATTATAGAAATCGCGAGTGTTCATTATAAAAAAATCTGCAACTCAACATAAAGAAAATAGTTGAAAACGATCACCATAATGCGGTTTGTCATAATGCATTTGACCATAAAATGGCAGACATCGCGAGTTACCGTTCACCATCAAAAATTTGCAACTCAACATAAAGAAATATTGAAACGTTCACCATAATGCGGTTTGCCATAATGCATTTGACCATAAATAGCACAAATCGCGAGTTACTGTTCACCATAAAAAATATGCAACTCAACATAAAGAAAATAGTTGAAAACGTTCACTATAATGCGGTTCGCCATAATGCGTTTGTCCATAAAATAGCAGAAATCGCGAGTTCACCATAAAAAATCTGCAACTCAACATAAAGAGTCGAAACCATAATGCATTTGAAATAAATCTCAACATAAAGAAGAGATTTAACAATTATTGTCGTTTCGACATAAAATTTATCATTTCAACGTAATGCAGTTGAAGATAAAGGAAATTGTCGCCACAAAACTGTTTCTGTCGTTTGGGCCTAATACATCTCACCATAAACTAGGGACAGCGAAAGAGCAAATCGCGATTATGCCGAAACGACAAAACCTTAAAACAGTTCGCCATAATGCGCATATCCTAGCGAGAGTTACCGTTGCAGGTTGTTGAGTTTCGAATTCATGAAAATATTTCCTTATTGAAATGACATTATTGAAAATAAATGGACGATTTAGAAGGTTTAATTAAAAAAGAAGAAGGTGTTACGGATGAGAGAGAAGGGAAAATTGTAATTGGGAGTCGGAAGGAAAAAGCGGCGGGATGGATTGAGATTACCCATGTCACCCCTTGTCTAATCCCCGCCTCCGCCCTTTTCCCATATTAAAAACATGTTAGCCGCTCAATTCTTAAAAAGGCGAGCGAGCGGGAGGAAAGGGGCTGTTCACCCTCCTTTTAATGCCCAATCTACCGGACATAGATAACACTTATTACGTCACTTGCTCCGCACATAAATAAACTTGTCTCCTCCCGCATTCGAACCGCCGAGGGTCCCCCGTAATTGCCTTTCAAGGGAGGATAATCCTCGAAAGCATTTTGTTATTGGCTATTATCCGGTTAAATGTACTTTCAAATGTGATCAGACCCTTTAACTTCCTTAAAGAAATTATTGTTTTACCCTCAGCTTTTTGGGGAAGGGTCTTCCAGACCCCGCAGGATCAAATTGATTACGGATCTATACCGATATAAAATTTGTCTGTGTTTCCGGCCGGCCGTATCATTTTTTTCACTTAACATTTATACAGTTTACAACCAATTTTCACCAAATACTCCTTATAATTTTTACGAATTTTTGGTGTTAAAATTTTTTTTTAGTAGGGAGAAATTTGAGTGTATACTTGTCGGCATAATGCGGTTCGCCATAATGTATTTGACCATAAAATAGCAGAACTCGCGAGACCACCATAAAAATCTGCAACTCAACATAAAGAAAATACATAGTCGAAAACGTTCACATTAGATCTCACCATAAAGAAGGGATTTCACACTTGTCGTTTAGACATAAAATTTGTCGTTTCAACATAACGCAGTTGAACATAAGGAAACTTTTATTATAAAGAACTTGTCGTTTGGGTATAATACATCTCACCATAAACTAGGGACAGTCAAAGAGCAAGCCTATTTTCGCCATAAAACGCGATTATGGCGACATTAAAACTTGACAGTTCGCCATAATGCAATTCGCACTCGCGAGAGGAAAAAAAAATTAACCCCGTTGTGTCATAAAACGAGATGATCCCATTAGCTGCCTGCTTGTTTTTTCTAGTTTATGGTGGGATGCTTTATGTTGAATTGGCATTATGGTGAATTGCCAAGTTTAAGGTTTTGTCGTTTAGCCATAATCGCGTTTTAAATGGCCACAAAAGGCTTGTTCTTTGGCAGTCCCTAATTTTTGGTGAGATGTATTATGTCTAAACGACAGAAACAGTTTTATGGCGAAACAACAAGTTGAAAGAGAGGCTTTTATGGTGAGAAGCGTTATGTTGACTTGCACCTTTTTTTATGTGGACTTGCATTTATTGAAAAAGTCGTTTATGACGAAACGCTTTATACTGAAAATTGTTTAACTTTTGAGAGCTTTATGTTCCATTGCATTATGCCGCAACGCATTATGGTGAACTACAGATTTTTTATGGCGAAATGCAGATTTTAGGTAGATTTCTTTTCTTCGAAATTTACCGATTGTTCAACTGCTTTAGGGTGAAATGCCTTATGTTGAACGGTGTTCTCCAAGAAATTTGATACTTTCACCCCTTGCAAAGTAACTCATCGCTTGGGCAGAAAGCTTGGGAGAAAACTTAATTTTTTGAAAAAAGAAGGAAAGGATAATTTTTCTTAAAAATTCTCGTAATTATACTTCTCCTCCCTTATACTTCCCCTCCGTTATACTTCCCCTCCATTAAACTTCCCCCTCCTTATGCTGCTTTAAAGAAGTATTCAAACAAGCCTCTCGCCATAAAACTGTTTCTGTCGTTTGGGCATAATAATCTCACCATAAATTAGGGACAGCCAAAGAGCAAGCATATTTTCGTTGGAAGCTCTTTAAACAAGCACTTTCCTTTAACATAGGCGTCATTTTTCATTTTATTAAACACCGACACCTATAAAATCCTTTTATAACGAGGTAAACACTTAAAACACACTTTTTCAATCACTTTCTCTACCCGAGAAAGAACATCTGGAAAGTTTTGTTCGGTTTTTTCTCCGCCCTGTTTTTTTAAAGTGTTAAAAATCTCATCCGGATTTAAAAGTAAGGAGTGTCCGTGTCTGTTTGTTAAAACTCTAGGCTCTGTCGGGTCATAAAGCCCCCGCCGTAAGGGCTACCCAAGGATTTACTCGAGGGTTGTAAATGTTTGTGGTCCACTCTTCAAAAAGGTCAATACCTACATCTTGTTCATCTTCACCATTTTTATAAAGCAGCTTATAAATCGAAACATTCGATTATGGCGAATACGAATCAACACATTATGGCGAATTATGGCGAATCAACACATTATGGCTTCCTGGATTTTTGTTTAAAAACATGAGGTCTTTATCTTCAATAATTTTTTTTAAAATTAGAAATCGGTTGTTTCGAAGGAATTGGTTTTTTTTATCAGACAAACAAAGTTTTATTATGGCCGGTAGTTATAGGAAGTCAGGCGTTGTAATTTTATTGGACTACTCGTCTATTTCCTTCTTTTATTTTATTTTTTTTATCTTTTCATTGCCGTTTATAATTTACCGCGGGTAAATAATTCATTTTATGTTTATCTCAAAACGAAAAAAAATCGACGCCCCAAATAAAATTCTTCGCGGATTCAAGTATTAAAAATGAAACTCAGCCACAGGGTTTTGAATTTTGTAGATTTTAGTCGAGTTTCATTTTGTACACCTAGTAGTTCATTTTTTCAAAATTTTGAACATTTTAGGCGTTAAAGTCCATCAAAAGTTGACCTTCTCCTTGTAAGAAGGTTATTGAAGTATAACCATTAAGAAGGTTAATTTTTAAAGGCTTGTAAATCGTAAACCGTTACAGATATTGAAAAAATGCACTAAATAAAATCTGTTGGAAATTTAATTCTCTTTAATTTTTATTCTATTCATTTTTTCTCTAGGTCGCACTGTTTTCAAGATAAATTTATTTAAAAAAATTATTTTCCGAAAATGGTGCATCCTAGAAAAAAATAATTAAGTACATATTTATAGAGAATTAAATTTCCTACAATTTTTATTTATTAGGTGTACAAAATGAAACCCAGCCACTGGGTAAATTTGAATTTTGTAGATTTTAGCCGAGTTTCATTTTGTACACCTAATACTTCATCTTGAAGAAGATTGTGTAAAAATTTTGTACAAATCGGGAGAAAATTGTGGCTGTTCTGGAAAAATGCTACGGCCGGCCGGCACCACAGACAAAGTTGAGATCGGTATGGATCCATAATCGATTCGTTCCTACGGGGTCTTCCAGAATCTTCCACAAAAACCCGACATGGAGGGTAAAACAATAACTTCTTTAAGAAATTTGAAAAAGTACTTCAATATGGTCGAAATTCTGAACGTAATAGACAAAAGATTTATATAAAAAAGAGAAAAACCATTATGAGACGCTATTCAGAGCTGACATTTTCTCCCCCGACTCCAGTTTATCCTTCAAGTTTTACCTTCTCTCGAACACCGTTTGTACGTGAGCGACATTAACATAACCTCGAGAACGTGAGTTCTCTTGCCTTCCGCTTGTCACATACAACGCTTTAATCCCCCTTTCCTATTTCGGAATATTCAAATAAAAGATTTTGTATTCAAATACGAATACATATTCTAGGTACATTTACATATAAAGGCGGCCCTTTTATCCATCATAATATATACGTTTAAAAAATAATAATGGAGGAAAGCGCCAGCTAAACCCAAGAGAGCGCTTAAAAGAGGCTCATAAAGGAGAGGGAAGTATTACGGAGGGGAAGTATAACAGAGGGGGAAGTATAAGGAGGAGGGAGTACAAAAGAGGAGGAAGTATAACGGAGTTTTCTTTTTTCTTTTAAATTTGCATTTTTTTTCCAAAAATTTTGTAAGTTTTTTTTAATAATAGAATTAATTAATTCGTGTCGACATAATGCGGTTCGCCATAATGCATTTGACCATAAAATAGCAGAAATCGCGAGTTCACCATAAAAAATCTGAAACTCAACATAAAGAAAATAGGCGAAAACGCATAATGCATTTGAACATAGTACATCTCACCATAAAGAAGAGATCTAACACTTGTCGTTTCGACATAAAATTGGTCGTTTCAACATAAAGAAGTTGAACATAAAGGAAACTTTCATTTTAAAGAACTTGTCGTTTCGCCATAAGACTGTTTCTGTCGTTTGGGCATAATACATCTCACCATAAAGAAGAGATTTAACTCTTGTTTCGACATAAAATTTGTCGTATCAACATAACGAAGTTGAACATAAAGGAAACTTTCATTTTAAAAAACTGGTCGTTTAGCCATAATTTCAGTCGTTTGGGCATAATACATCTCACCATAAACTAGAGACAGCGAAAGAGCAACCATTGTAATCGCCATAATGCGCATATCCTCGCGAGAGGAAAAAAAATTAACCTCCTGTATAAAACGAGCTGATCCCATTGGCTGCCTGCTTGCTTTTCCTAGTTTATAGTGACAAGCTTTATGTTGAATTCCATTATGGTGAACTGTCAAGTTTTAAGGTTTTTGTCGTTTCGCCACAATGAAATTTCTCCCAACTAAATAAAGTGATAATTAAAAAGTGACAATTTTTTTACTTCAAAAATTCGTAAAAAATATAAGGAGTCTTTGGTGAAAATTTGGTGAAAATCGGACCAATGGTTCTGCCGCTGCGAATTTTTTAAAATTTCAAACAGACATATCTCCGCCATTTTTTCTACATTCTTGTACTCCGACTAAGGAAGATTTTGAGGAAATCTTGTTAAAAACCGGTTCAAAACTGTGGCAAAACTGTGTGGAAAAATGCTACGGACGGCCGGCACCACAGACGAAGTTGAGATCGGTAAACACCAATAATCGATTTGACCCTCGGGGTCAGGAAGACCCCAAAATCCGCGTGAAGGGTCTCACAATAACTTCTTTAAGGAGTTAATTATGGTCAATCCGCTCGCGTTGCACTAAAAGAGTCTGATGGTCAATTTTTTCACAAATGGTGTAAGGAATAAAATAGGAAGGAAAGAGAAGAAAGAGAGGAAGTAAGAGAAAGAGGCGTAGAGTTCTTCAAGATCAATAGTCTAGTCTGTGAGAACGAGATAGCAACCGGACTGCATAGCAACCCGACCCTTCTACCGCAGTCTTTTACGAATTTTAACTTGAAAACAACAACATAATTAAACTTATAAAAAATCGATCTCTTTCTTTTACTACCCAGATGGGGAGACCATAATGAAAAGCTTGTGGGGTGTTTACCGATTGATAATATTAAATCTCCGCTGGAAGGGGAGAATTTTGACTTTTGCCACTATTATTAACTCGGCCCTCCCTTAACGTTGATATCGAAAAGGGCCAATATTGCCTGAGTCACGTTTTGATCCCGAAACGCATTTATCAACGTTAGGAAGATTTAAATTGGCCGTAGTATTAGAATTGACTAGTCCTTCTATCAATAACCGTATCTCTATTAAAACTGGTGACCCATTTCATCTGAATTCAAAGCACGTACACAAGTCGGATTTTGGACAAAATGACCTCCTGGACTTTCCCTTTGGCAAAAACGGTAACCGGATTTAAAAAAAAATTAGTATTAGGTGTACAAAATGAAACTCGGCTAAAATCTACAAAATTCAAATTTACCTGTGGCTGAGTTCATTTTGTACACCTAATAAATAAAAATTGTAGGAAATTTAATTCTCTATAAATTTGTACTTAATTATTTTTTTCTAGGATGCACCATTTTCGGAAAATAATTTTTTAAAAATAAATTTATCTTGAAAACAGTGCGTCCTAGAGAAAAAATGAATGGAATAAAAATTAAAGAGAATTGAATTTCCAACTGATTTTATTTAGTGCATTTTTTCAATATCTGTAACGGTTTACGATTTACAAGCCTTTAAAAATTAACCTTCTTAATGGTTATACTTCAATAACCTTCTTACACGGAGGTCAACTTTTGATGGACAACGCCTAAAATGTTTAAAATTTTGAAAAAATGAACTACTAGGTGAAACTCGGCTAAAATGTACAAAATTCAAATTTACCCTGTGGCTGAGTTTCATTTTGTACACCTAATACTACGTGACGTCACTATTAGCCTTCTTTCTCTTCTTGCACCAATGAAATGGACGAAAAGAGTAAGCTCCCTCCTACTGAAGAAGGTGTCAGTGAAAAACGGGTTTACTGAGTTCTACGGGGTGTACGGAAACGCCGAAATTCAACAAAACTCAAAATTCAACCAAGACAGAGAAAGATTCCTCAAATTACTTTCCCATATTTGAGCACTAAAAATCGTCTCAAAATTTTTTTCAAAAGCTAGTTATCTCTATTTTGGGAATGTCTATACGGTCTTGGGAGCAGTTTTTCCGAAAAAGTTTTCCTTTGGAAAATGGAAAACTTACTTTTTGACTAAAAATTTTTTTCAAAAAAACCGCTAGCCATTTTGTAGGTTTTGAGGAGTTCTTTCAAAAATATATTATATAAGAAAATCCGATCAATAGTTTCGTCGTAATCTTTTTACAAAGGAAAAATATACAGAATAGTACCGTTTTTCGCATTCCTACTGTTTTTTCATTTTGATCTAAATAGGTTCATCATGTTTAACAAAGTATACAAAAGGGGGTGGATAGTACGTATAAAAAGAAGAAGACGTCGTGAGGAGCATAAAGAAATGTAAGCGGAGAAGCTTCTGTGTATCGCATACAAATACCCCGTAGCACTTCCCCTTCTTTCCTCTGACCCTCAGGAAGTAAAGTCTTCATGCCCTTGCATAAATCTATAGGCGGATTACATTGGCGTGCCACGACCGCCGAAATAAGGAAGGGTAAGGGCATTACTCAAAAGACCCACCACTCCATCTTTTATTTTTTCTTCGCACATACACGTCCTCTCAAAATGATTGAGTTATTATAACTTATTTTTACACGAATAATAATCAAATGTCGTAAATCCTTCAGCGCGCGGGCATTTTTCCTCCAAATCTTTGCAAAAGGGTTACTACGAAACTATTCATCGGATTTTCTTATATAATATATTTTTGAAAAGAGCTCGTCAAAACCTACAAAATGGCTAGCGGTTTTTTTGAAAAAAAATGTTTTAGTCGAAAAGTAAGTTTTCCATTTTCCAATGGAAAACTTTTTCGGAAAAACTGCTCCCTAGACCGCCTAGACATTCCAAAATAGAGATAACTAGCTTTTGAAAAAAATTTTAGACGATTTTTAGTGCTCAAATATAGGAAAGTAATTTGAGGCATCTTAGCTGCATCTGCTTAGCAATTAGTTAGTCGGATAGCCGTCCGGGGAAGTGGGTTCTTAACCTTTCGCATCGCCACCAAGGGGAGCTTTGAAAACGGGAGCACGGGCGTTTCATCTCTCTTTTTTCTACAGTTTACATCGGAGGGCGGGGAAGTTGATATCATTTTCTGGCTGCTGTAGAAGGGTTTTTGCGATCTCTCAAAAGGCAATGGCGAAAGTTAAAAGGAAGCTCTGCGCAAAATTTCAAGTCAATTGGTGCACTGAGGCTGTAGCCCTGGCTAGCTGAAAAGATGACAAGGAAGAGCTCGCCAAAGGCGAAAAACCGGGTTTTCAGAGTTGTATAACTCTGCACCCTGTATACCGATCGACTTGAAATTTTTAGGATCAATCAGAGAAGACCTGTATTAAATTTGAAGTCGATCGGTATACAGGGTGCTTAGATCCAGTTACCCGAAAGACGACGTAGTGACGTCAGTAAACACACACTTGGTAATTTTGACGTCAATAATATTAGGTGTACAAAATGAAACTCGGCTAAAATCTACAAAATTCAAATTTACCCTGTGGCTGAGTTTCATTTTGCACACCTAATATAATAATTGTAGGAAATTTAATTCTCTATTTTGCACTTAATTATTTTTTTCTAGGATGCACCATTTTCGGAAAATAATTTTTTAAAAATAAATTTATCTTGAAAACAGTGCGTCCTAGAGAAAAAAATGAATAGAATAAAAATTAAAGAGAATTAAATTTCCAACAGATGTTATTTAGTGCATTTTTTCAATATCTGTAACGGTTTACGATTTACAAGCCTTTAAAATTAACCTTCTTAATGGTTATACTTCAATAACCTTCTTACACGGAGAAGGTCGACTTTTGATGGACTTTAACGCCGAAAATGTTCACAATTTTGAAAAACAAAATGAAACTCGGCTAAAATCTACAAAATTCAAATTTACCCTGTGGCTGAGTTTCATTTTGTACACCTAATATTATTCACATTTTGGTTATGATTTATGAGTTATGCCCAAAGAAAAAGAAATCTACCTAAAACTGGGACATAAACAAACTCCGCTTCAAATTCTCTCTTTTAAGGTGAAAAGCGAAAATCCTTCTAATGTGTAAAATATTCGTTTCCGATGCGTTTAATCCTAGATTTTTGTGCGGGAATGGATTCGAACGAGTTTAGCGAGGAAAAGAGAGCCGGTGAAAATGGGGTTGGGGTGCCCCCCGCAATCCGTATACAATCGTAATGCAGTCGGGGGGTAACTGTAGGATTATCGGGAGGAATTAGAGGCGAGGAGATTAGTTTCAACACCTTTATCCCCGTCGGCCGTATGATAATTCATATCTCTCTTCGGAGCCCTTTTCCCGCGCTACCGTCCGCCACAATACCTCTATTTATGCACCGTGCAACCTTTAATACCCCGCCCCTAACTTTGACTAAATTACACGGACAGTACGAAAATCCTCCGGTACCTGTCACCCGTTAAAATATATTATCCCGTTTATACACCTTTCTCCCAGAGAGTATTATAATTATCTCTGGGATTTTCATGAGGGATTAACCACCCTTTTGTTATAACGAGTTATTACAAGGATTCAAACTAGGTTTCTCAATATAATTAATTTCAAATAAACGTAATTTCACTAATGTAACTATTTTTTTCTTAATATTTTCCCTCATTTCTTAAGAAGTTACCTATTGTATTACCCTCCATGTCTGGTTTTTGGGAAAGAGGATGCTGACCGAAACATTTATGCAATGTTAACATTGATTAACAAAAGTTAACAAAATTTTGAGCGTGAATTTGAAGCGTTTCGCCATAAACGACTTTTTCATAAATGCAAGTCGACATAAAAAAAAGTGCAAGTCACCATAAAAGTAGGGTTGTTGCGATACTTCCGATTTATCGGAATATCGATATTTTCCTTCCGATATATCGGTTCATCCGATATTTTCCTTCTGATATTGGTTCATCCGATATTTTCCTTCCGATATTTTATCCGATACGATATTCCTTACCGATATATCGGGATATTTTTACGATATGAATTGAAAGAAAAATGGGGCAACACACGGATAACTGATAACATCCGATGCGATATATCGCGATATATCACGATATTCGGAATATTTGCGATATTTTCCTTCCGATATGTTGGTTCATCCGATATTTTCCTTCCGATATATCGGTTCATCCGATATTAACCATCGGATATATCGGTTAACCGATATTTTCCTTCCGATATATCGGATCATCCGATATTTTCCTTCCGATATATCGGATCATCCGATATTTTCCTTCCGATATATCGGATCATCCGATATTTTCCTTCCGATATATCGGATCATCCGATATTTTCCTTCCGATATTTTATCCGATACGATATTCCTTACCGATATATCGCGATATTTTTACGATATGAATTCGAAAGAAAATGGGGGAACACACGGACAACTGATAACATCCGATGCGATATCGCGATATATCACGATATTCGGAATATTTGCAATATTTTCCTTCCGATATATTGGTTCATCCGATAGTTTCCTTCCAATATATCGGTTAATCCGATATTTTCCTTCCGATATATCGGTTCATCCGATATTTACCTTCCGATATATCGGTTCATCCGATATTTACCTTCCGATATATAGGTTCATCCAATATTTTCCTTCCGATATATCGGTTCATCCGATATTTTCCTTCCGATATATCGGTTCATCCGATATTTTCCTTCCGATATATCGAATCATCCGATATTTTCCTTCCGATATATCGAATCATCCGATATTTCCTTCCGATATTTCTCTTCGATTTTTGAAAAATATTGTATCGGATAAAATATCGAAAGGAAGGCCATATCGAATCAATCCTGCATAAAAGCCTCTCTTTAGGCTTGTTTCGCCATAAAACTGTTTCTGTCGTTTAGAATAATACATCTCACCATAAACTAGGGACATCGAAAGAGCGAGCCTACTTTCGCCGTTTATGGCGAAACGAAAAAAACCTTAAAACTTGACAGTTCACCATAATGCAATTCAACATAAAGCTTGTCACCATAAACTAGGAAAAGCAAGCAGGCAGCCAATGGGATCAGCTCGTTTTATGACACAAGGTTTTATGACACTTTTTCTCCTCTCGCGAGGATATGCGCATTATGGGAATTACAATGGGTTGCTCTTTCGCTGTCCTAGCTTATGGTGAGATGTATTTTGCCCAAACGACAGAAACAGTCTTATAGCGAAACGACAAGTTCTTTAAAATGAAAGTTTCCTTTATGTTCAACTTCGTTATGTTGAAACGACAAATTTTATGTCCAAACAAGGGTTAATTCTCTTCTTTATGGTGAGATGTATTTTGCCCAAACGACATAAACAGCTTTATGGCGAAACGACAAGTTCTTTAAAATGAAAGTTTCCTTTATGTTCAACTTCGTTATGTTGAAACGACAAATTTTATGTCGAAACAAGGGTTAAATCTCTTCTTTATGGTGAGACATATCATGTTCAATGCATTATAGTGAACGTTTTTGACCATTTTCTTTATGTTGAGTTGCATATTTTTATGGTGAACGGTAACTCGCGATTTCTGCTATTTTTTGGTCGAATGCATTATGGCGAACGTTTTTAACTATTTTCTTTATGTTGAGTTGCACATTTTTTATGGTGAACGGTAACTCGCGATTTCTGCTATTTTATGGTCGAATGCATTATGGCGAACCGCATTATGTCGACACGAATTATTTCTATTATTAATTCAAAATTAGTGGTGATCAACGATCCCACATTCACTCCACACTGGATTAAACGCCTATTTTGGGTACAAAAAAGAGATTTACAAGTTATTTACCACATTTGCTTTGGCTTGAGAAATAAATTATACCTTAAATCCACTGTTCAGGTATTAAAGCGATTTAAAACTATCTCCCACGTTGGGAAATGGAGGTAATTGAGAAAAAGTGGTCTTAAATAATGGATGGTGAAGTAGATAATGATTTGGTTTTATTGAAAAATGTCATAAAAAAAAGAGGCGAAGATTGGCCCATTTCGATAGCCGTTAACGGTTGATGTTTCTGTTAACCGAAAAAGGGGGACGGAGAACGAAAAACGAGATTCCGATGTAAAAAGGCCTTTTCGCCCGTTCGTCCCAATTGCTTTTTACAGCATTCCGAAGCCAATCATCAGGTAGAGCCCAAGGGGTTACGGCGCAGTAAAAATGTTGAACAAATTGATTGGGTTGTTGAGGGTGAAATCCAGGCGACGCGTCAGAGGGAGGCGGCTCGCGGGGAGGACGGTTTTTAAAGGTGGGGAGAGGGGTAAACTGTTGTAATAACAAGATGGCGTCATCACGGTGGCGGCGGCGGCGGCGGCGGGGGATTTTCCTCCACAACCTCCCGAACATTTTCAATCCCCCGACCCGAATCATCAAATCCCTCTATTATCCTCCCAATCGACCGAATTCAAAATGTTTATTTTTCAATTCACTCACGAACAAATTTGACTCCGATTTTGACTCTAATAGCTTTGTTCCAACCGGAGTTTGAAACTCCTGGAGCATGCGCAGAAGGATTTCCACGTCAGATTACTTCAGATTTGAGGGACAAACAATATGAACGACTTCAAATTAGCTGTCTAAATCCTTCAGGAGTTTCAAACCAGTTTCTAAGTGTGGTTGGAACAAACCTAACCCCCCCCCCCATTTGAATGATGCGTGTACGTTAACAATGGAAAAAAAAATCGGGATTAAAACGTATTTAGATTTGTTTGTAATTCAGCTTATAAAATGACAAAATCGCACATATTTGCTCAAGCCAATTTTTTTTTTAACCGATGTTTTATAAGGGACGAAAACAAACAATTTTATGTGTTTGCACTCTTGTGTTGACCTCTAGAGACTAGTTTTCTTTATGTTTCACCAAAACTTTTTTTTAACTCTCTATTTTTCAGTTATCTGTAAAGATAAGGTTTAGAGGCCTGAGTAAACTACAGATAAAAGTTGAATATCAATCCTAATCATGTTTTAAAGGTGTAGAGAGTTGTAAGGATACTTTCCAGAGTGTATTTTGGGGTGAAAACCCCTTTTCGGAAGGTTAAGAAGTTATTGTGTTACTCTCCATGTCGGGTTTTTGAAGGGTCTTGCACGTAGGGACAAATCGATCTATGCCGATCCTGTGGTACCGGGCGGACTTGAAATTATACTTCCCCTCCTTAAAACTTCCCCTTAATTTATACTTCCCCCGCCTTGAACTTCTCCTCCTTTATACTTCCCCCTAATTCATATTTACTCCTCCCGTATACTTCCCCTCCTATATTGTTCCTTCTCTTTAAGGAAAATTCCAGATAGGGCCGTTCGAGACCATCAAGAATCTAAGTAAACTTTAGGATGGATTTTAAAAGTACTAGTTTGAAGGGCTTCCAACAATAACTTCCTTAAAGGGAAGTAAAAATATAGGAGGGGGAACTATAAGAAAGGGGGAGTATAAAGAAGGGGAGTATAACGGAGGGGAAGTATAAGAGAGGGGAAGTATGAGGGAGGAGAAGTATAACGGAGAGGGAATTTTTAAAATTTTCCAAGTTTTCTTTTTAATTTGCAGTTTTTGCCCAAGGGAAGTATAAAGGCGGGGAAGTATAACGGAGGGGGAAACTACTAAGGAGGGGGAAGTATAACGGAGGGGAATTTTTCAAATTTTCCAAGTTTTCTTTTTTAATTTGCAGTTTTTGCCAAAGGGAAGTCCCTCTCGTAACGGGTGGAAGAAAAGAAGTAAAAATATAGGAGGGGGAAGTATAAGAAAGGGGGAGTATAAGGAAGGGGGAGTATAACGGAGGGGAAGTATAAGAGAGGGGAAGTATGAGCGAGAAGTACAAAGGAGAGGGAATTTTTAAAATTTTCCAAGTTTTCCTTTTTAATTTGCAGTTTTTGCCCAAGGGAAGTACGAGTATAAAGGCGGGGAAGTATAACGGAGGGGGAAACTACTAAGGAGGGGGAAGTATAACGGAAGGGGAATTTTTTAAATTTTCCAAGTTTTCTTTTTAATTTGCAGTTTTTGCCCAAGGGAAGTCCCTCTCGTAACGGGTGGAAGAAAAGAAGTAAAAATATAGGAGGGGGAAGTATAAGAAAGGGGGAGTATAATGGAGGGGAAGTATAAGAGAGGGGAAGTATGAGGGAGAAATATAACGGAGAGGGAATTTTTAAAATTTTCCAAGTTTTCTTTTTAATTTGCAGTTTTTGCCCAAGGGAAGTACGAGTATAAAGGCGGGGAAGTATAAAGGAGGGGAAACTACTAAGGAGGGGGAAGTATAACGGAGGGGAATTTTTTTTTACACCAAAAATTCTTTAAAAATATAAGGAGTAATTGGTGAAAATTTGGTGAAAATCGGACCACCGGTTCGGCCGTAGCGAATTTTTTAAAATTTCAAACAGACATATCTCCGCCATTTTTTCGAAATTCAAAAATCGCCCTCGTTTCTATCTTGTCCACCGGCTAAAAAAATTTGGGTGAAAATTTGGTGAAAATCGGTTGAAATCTGTGGCCGTGAAGTGTTCCGGAAAAAATGCTACGGACGGACGGCCGGCACAAAAGACAAAGTAGACAAGACCCTTCCCCAAAAACCTGACGTGGAGGGTATCACAATTCTTTAAGGAAGTTATAATGTTTACTTACTCTGACTCGTGCTTCGGTGAGATTGGTCCACATGGCGATTTCCTCCCTTGTACTCATATCGGGATATCGGTTTCTCGAGAAGGTTGCCTCGAGCTCCTGTAGCTGCTGCGAGGTAAAATGCGTCCGTTGCCGCCTCTGTCGTTTACCGTTCTTCGACTTGCCCAGACCCGAGCCTCCTTCTTTACCATCTTCTCCGTCTTCCGTCTTTATTCCTCCGACCTCCACTCTTCCTCCCCAAACTGAAAAAACATAATTGTTCATAAAAAATTAGGTTTATTGGTTCCGCTTTTAGTTTGACAGTAAAAAGTCGGAAAGGCTGGAAGACAGGTGGTGAGAGCGTGTGGACTCGTCCGCAAATAGAAAAGAGGCCCATAGATCAACGGATTAGTTTCTCTCCCTATTTTATGGAACTTCTTCAGCCTTCTTAATCATTCAAAACTACCCCTCACACACAAAAGTCATTCTCCTCTTATAAACACTCCCGTACTATTACATTTTTACAAACTCTTGGCTCCCAATAAAATTGAAATGAATTAAAAAATCAGACATTTTTTTCAAACAACACACATATTCATAAGAGAACTTAATAGAGAGAACACCGTTCAACATAACGCATTTCACCCTAAAGCAGTTGAACATAAAAAATCTGTAGTTCACCATAATGCGTTTCGGCATGATTGAACATAAAGCTCTCAAATGTTCAAAAATTTTGAGCATAATGCATTTCAACATAAAGCGTTTCGCCATAAACGATTTTTTCAATAAATGCAAGTCGACATGGAAAAAGTGCAAGTCAACAAAATGCTTCTCACCATAGAAGCCTCTATTTAAACTTGTTTCGCCATAAAACTGTTTCTGTCGTTTGGGCATAATCATCTCACCATAAACTAGGGACAGCCAACGAATAAGCCTACATTCGCCGTTATAACGCGATTATGGCGAAACGACAAAAACCTTAAAACGTGACAGTTCACCATAATGCAATTTAACATAAGGCATCTCACCGTAAACTAGGAAAAGCAAGCAGGCAGCCAATGGGATCAGCTCGTTTTTTGACACAAGGGGGTTAACTTTTTTTCCCTCTAGCGAGTATGTGGAAATTGCATTAGTTGAACTGTCATGTTTTAAGGTTTTTGTCGTTTCGCCATAGTTTATGGTGAGATGTGTTATGCCCAAAGGACAGAAAGTTTTATGGCGAAACGACAAGTTCTTTAAAATGAATGTTTTATTTATGTTCAACTGCGTTATGTTGAAACGACAAATATATCGAAACGACAAGTCGTCGCGTTTTAACACCGGCAATCTCATTTTTATCAATTTTTAGTTCCGCATTGTTTCTGATGGTAAATTTTGTGGAGAATCGAATTCCGTTGGTATTTTAACCCTATTACCAACAGAAAACGCGTAGTTCACGATTTTGCCAATAGGTGATGTATTGATTCCAGTGAGAAATAAATCCGTATTTTTGCTCTCCTGAAAACCTACGAAAAATGAGATAGCCGGTGTAAGAACTGTGTTATATCTCTTCTTTATGGGGAGATGTATTATGTTCAGATGCATTATGGTGAACGTTTTCTACTATTTTCTTTATGTTGAGTTGCACATTTTTTATGGTGAACGGTAACTCGCGATTTGTGCTATTTTATGGTCAAATGCATTATGTCGACACGAAATAATGCCAAAAATAAATATAGGTTGGAGGCATTGGAGGATAAAATGGGATTATACAACATATCGCCCCCCTTACTTTCTTATCACTTGAGGAAGATATTAGGTGTACAAAATGAAACTCAGCCACAGGGTAAATTTGAATTTTGTCGATTTTAGCCCAGTTTCATTTTGTACACATAGTAGTTCATTTTTTCAAAATTTTAAACATTTTAGGCGTTAAAGTCCATCAAAAGTTGACCTTCTCCGTGTAAGATGGTTATTGAAGTATAACCATTAAGAAGGTTAATTTTTAAAGGCTTGTAAATCGTAAACCGTTACAGATATTGAAAAAATGCACTAAATAAAATCTGTTGGAAATTTAATTCTCTTTAATTTTTATTCTATTCATTTTTTCTCTAGGACGCACTGTTTTCAAGAGAAATTTATTTAAAAAAAAAATTATTTTCCGAAAATGGTGCATCCTAGAAAAAAATAATTAAGTACAAATTTATAGAGAATTAAATTTCCTACAATTTTTATTCATTAGGTGTTCAAAATGAAACTCAGCCACAGGGTAAATTTGAATTTTGTAGATTTTAGCTGAGTTTCATTTTGTACGAAGAATAGATAGAAAATTTGTTGAAAATCGGTTGAAAACTTGCCGTGAAGTGTTTCAGAAAAATGCCACGGACGGCCGGTACGACAGACAAACTCGAAATCGGTGTAGATCCACAATCGATTTTACCGTACGGGATCTAGAAGGCTTTCCCAAAAGGCGGGTAAAACAATAACTTCTTTAAGGACGTTAATAAGGAAGAATTTAACGAAGAATTGTTACCTACCTTTGTTTGCTCAAAGAATTAGCGCCACTTTTATCGATCGCAAATGTTTTATGGTAGTATCTAATCTCAGTTTTTGTCTCCCTGTCCCGTGCGGTGCCGGTAAGTTTACACAAAATGTTCTTACAACTCAGGTAACAAGTAAATATAAAGAGTGGGGGAAAAAAAATCCAATTTTTTGTTAGCCCCTTCTAAATTCGGTTTACGTGTTTATACACACGTGAGTTATCTAGCCGGTTGATAAGAACAAAGTGATTCGACATTGACTGATCTCCTCCGTCATTCTCACTTGAAAAAACGCCGACATAAGGGCCGACGAAATATGTTTTAAAAAAAATTAAATTTAAATAAAAAGTTAATTTAAGTAGGGAGTAATTCAATGAAGCCACCCGGAGCTCCCATATAATGAGACAGCCACTCTTGTTAAGCCTTCAGCCTTAGACGATTATCAGGAATCCTTTAATCTCTTAATTACAATACGTATGCTCGAATTTGTAGCCTACCACGTGCCGGAACGACCTTCGAGAGACTTTATTGATTCATAATACATAATTAATAAAATATTTTACAGTAAAACAATAACAGGTTCCTGTATGTCATTAACATGCATTCAAATAATGAACTCATGTCTATCAACAATTTTTGGAGTTTTCGTTGTTATTGTTTTACCCTCCATGTCGGGTTTCTTTGGGGGAAGGGTCTACGTAGGTTCGATTATGGATCTATACCGATGTCATCTTTGTTCACCATAATGCAGTTCAGCATAAAGCTTGTCATCATAAACTAGGGAAAGCAAGCAGGCAGCCAATGGGATCAGCTCGTTTTATGACACAAGGGGGGTAATTTTTTTCTCTCGCGAGGATGTGCTCGTTTTATGACACAAAGGTGTTAATTTTTTTTCTCTCGCGAGAAGAAGCTCGTTTTTTCGACACAAGAGGTTAATTTTTTTTCTCTCGCGAGAATCAGCTCGTTTTTTTGACACAAGGGATTAATTTTTTTTCTCTCGCGAGGATGTGCTCGTTTTATGACACAAAGGTGTTAATTTTTTTCTCTCGGGAGAAGCAGCTCGTTTTTTTGACACAAGGGGTTAATTGTTTTTCTCTCGCGAGAATCAGCTCGTTTTTTTGACACAAGGGATTAATTTTTTTTCTCTCGCGAGGATGTGCTCGTTTATGTATGATAGGTACAAGGGGTTAATTTTTTTCCTCTAGCGAGGATGTACCTACTCGTTTTTTTTGACACAAGGGGGTTAGTGTTTTTCCTATAGAGAATTGAACACTTGTCGTTTCGACATAAAATTAGTCGCTTCAACATAACGCAGTTGAACATAAAGGAAACTTTCATTTTAAAGAACTTGTCGTTTCGCCATAAAACTGTTTCTGTCGTTTGGGCATACATCTCACCATAAACTAGAGACAGCTAAAGAGTAAGTCTATTTTCGCCGTTTAAAACGCGTTTATGGCGAAAAACCTTAAAACTTAACAGTTCACCATAATGCAATTCGCGTATCCTCGCTAGAGGAAATAAATTAACCCCATTGTCAAACGAGCTGATCCCATTGGCTGCCTGCTTGCTTTTTCTAGTTTATGGTGAGATGCTTTATGTGGCATTATGGTGAACATTTAAATTTTAACGTTTTTGTCGTTTCGCCATAACCGCGTTTTAGACGGCGAAAATAGGCTTCCTCTTTCACTGTCCCTAGTTTATGGTGAGATGTATTATGCCCAAAGGACGTTCAACTGAGTTATGTTGAAACGACAAATTTTATATCTCTTCTTTATGGTAAGCTGTATTATGTTCAAATGCATTATGTTGAAAGTTTTCGATTAGTTTCTTTATGTTGGATTGCAGATTTTTTTATGGTGAACGGTAACTCGCGATTTTGGCTATTTTTTGGTCTGGCCCTTGTTGAAATTATGCGCGAAGATGATAAATTTCTACATTATACGCGAGGATTTGTGAATTGCATTATGGTGAACATTCAATTTTTAAGGTTTTGTCGTTTCGCCATAACCGCGTTTTAAACAGCAAAAATAAGCTTGATCTTTCGCTGTCCCTAGTTTATGTTGAGATGTATTATGCCTAAAGGACAGAAACAGTTTTATGGCGAAACGACAATTACTTTAAAATGTATATTTCCTTTATGTCCAACTGCGTTATGATAAAACAACAAATTTTAAATCGAAACGACAAGTGTTATATCTCTTTTTTATGGTGAGATGTATAATGTTCAAATGCATAATGGTGAACGTTTTCGACTATTTTCTTTATGTTTTATGTGGTGAACACGCGATTTCGGCTATTTTATGGTCTGGCCCTTGTTGCAAAACGTATCTTTTGCAAACTAATGCAGCTTCAAGATCAAGCTTATGTTCACCCTTTAAAATGGGGTTATGGCGAAACGACAAAAACCTTAAACGTAGATTTGATCGACGTCAAATTCGAATCTTTCTGAGCATGCTCCAGAAGTTTCAAACCAGTTTAGACCAGGGCCAGACCAAAAAATAGCCAAAATCGCGAGTTACCGTTCACCATAAAAAATCTGCAATTCAACATAATGAAACTAATCGAAAACTTTTAACATAATTCATTTGAACATAATACATCACACCATAAAGAAGAGATATAAAATTTGTCGTTTCAACATAACTCAGCAAAACGAGCTTTTGTGTACAATTAACACCGAGAATCCATTAAATTTAGCTAGTACAGTTGGTCACCAAATTTTAACTTTCAGAATGTTATTAGCTTTGTTCCAACCACAGTAGGAAACTGGTTTGAAACTTCTGGAGTATGCGCAGAAAGATTCGAATTTGACGTCGATCAAATCTACGGTTTTGTCGTTTCGCCACAACCCCATTTCAAAGGGCGAAAATAAGCTTGATCTTTCGCTGTCCCTAGTTTATGTTGAGATGTATTCGTCTTTCCGTCAAATCTGAAATCATCTGACGTCAAATTAGACGTGCAAATGTTTCTGCGCATGCTCCAGAAGTTTCAAACCCGTTTCAAACTGCGGTTGGAACAAAGCTGTAAAGTTGTTGCCTGAAAATGGGTTTTAAAACCTCGTAGGATCGATTTGACTAAATTTCTATATGACACAAGGGGGTTAATTTTTTTCCTCGCGAGGATGTGCGAATTGCATTATGGTGAACTGTCAAGTTTTAAGGTTTTTGTCGCTTCGCCATAATAAAAAACGAAAATAGGCTTAATCTTTCGCTGTTCCTAGTTTATGGTGAGATGTATTACGCCCACACGACAGAAACAGATTTATGCCGAAATGACAAGTTTTTTAAAATGCAAGTTTCCATTACGTTCAACTGCGTTATGTTGAAACGACAAGTTTTATGTCGAAACGACAAGTGTGAAATCTTTTCTTCATGGTGAGATTTATAATGTTCACCAAATTCATTATGGTGAACGTTTTCGACTATTTTCTTTATGTTGAATTGCAGATTTTTTATGGTGAACAGTAACTCGCGATTTCGGCTATCTTATGGTCTGGCCCTTGTTTACAATGCCGAACCTACAGTTGGTAACCAAATTTTAACATTCAGAGTGTTATTAGCTTTGTTCCAACTGCAGTTGGAAACTGGTTTGAAACTTCTGGAGCATGCGCAGAAAGATTCGAATTTGACGTCGATCAAATCTACGGTTCTTGTCGTTTCGCCATAACCCCATTTCAAAGGGCGAAAATAAGCTTGATCTTTCGCTGTCCCTAGTTTATGTTGAGATTGTATTATGCCCAAAGGACAGAAACAGTTTTATGGCGAAACGAAAAGTTATTTTAAAATGAAACTTTTCTATATGTTCAACCGCGTTATGTTGAAACTCGAAACAACAAGTTTTAAATCTCCTTTTTATAGTGAGATTTATTATGTTCAAATGCATTATGATGAGCGTATTCGACTATTTTCTTCATGTTGAATTGCAGATTTTTTATGGTGAACAGTAACTCGCGATCTCGGATATTTTATGGTCTGGTCCTTGTTTACAATGCCGAACCTACAGTTGGTCACCAAATTTTAACTTTCAGAGTGTTATTTGTTCCAACCGCAGTTGGAAACAGGTTTGAAACTTCTGGAGCATGCGCAGAAACGAATTTGACGTCGATCAAACCTACATTTAAGGTTTTTCTCGCCATAACCCCATTTTAAAGGGCGAAAATAAGCTTGATCTTGAAGCTGTCATTAGTTTATGTTGAGATGTATTCGTCTTTCCGTCAAATCTGAAGTCATCTGACGTCAAATTAGACGTGCAAATGTTTCTGCGCATGCTCCAGTAGTTTCAAACTGCGGTTGGAACAAAGCTGTCAAGTTGTTGCCTGAAAATGGGTCTTCCAAACCGCGTTTTGACTAAATATCTACAACGATCTTGCGATAAACTGAGAAGGGAAGAAGAAAAACAAAAGAACTCACCTTTTCTATCTCTGTTTCGATTCCGAGGAGGTTGGAAACTAAGTTGGGTCTGTTCCATATGACCGCTTTCCCTGTAGTCCGTCGTTTCTGCCCACACTACGGACACAAAAAAACACAGATTTCGTCATAAAAACATTTCTCTTTTAAATAGGAACAAACAATTTTTGAACTCGTAGAAGAGCCGAAAGTAGGACGTTATCAAAAAGGACCCAAGAAACAGATGATGTAAATATTTGTGACAAGAAACACAAGGCGTTTAGTTACATAAGGGTTACCTTCTTATTTGCTCAAAGATAGTGTCATATTCGAGGGATATTTAATATTTTAAGTCAAAACCATTTTGACCCTCAGTTCAACTTTGACAGTCACTTCCTCAAATTTGCATCCCAAATATCGAAAAAAGTACTGGTTTGAAGAGCTTCCAACGAAAACTTCCTTAAAGAGAAGTATCTATATAGGAGGGGGAAGTATAAGGGAGGGGAAGTATACAGGAGGGGGAAGTATAAGGAGAAGGGGTTAAGAAGACCCTTCACCAAAAACCCGACGTCAATATCTTCCTTTTTGAGGAAGTTTTGTCATCCAAAATGCAGAAATTTCTTCAATCATCTTGTAACGGGGGGTTTGTAGCCAGATTGCTCTACATCCATTGCATGAGTGAGAAATCGAAGCCAGGGGGAAACGTATAAGAAACGTGAAATAACAGGGAGCATTAATATTTACTGAGCCGGAATATGGATGCTGTTGATTCGGATGATGGGGGTGTAAAAGTAGGGGATTAGTGTGTCACAGTTGCTCTATGATATAAGCGAAGAGATGAGGGGTCGGCGTTAGTGAGCCGTAACTAAACTTACGCACGAGGCACCTCATTTCACGTATGACAAACCAATTTAGGAACAACTTAATTCCCTTTTAGAAAAAAAAATCAATTAATATTGAGTTATGCGTTGACAAGTTTTTTTTTTCTCCCTCTCTAATGTTTCTGAAAATCGAGAACAGGTGTGAGAGGTTTCCGACTTAGGTCAGTCTTTTGTCGGGAAAGGAAGCAATATTTTAGGTTGGGAAACCTGGAGGATCGATGTTTAACACATTTTTTAAATGTCAAAATTTTTGACTACGTTCGTTACGAGTCGAATTCACCCAAAAACAGTTGAACATAAATAATCTGCCGACATAAAAAATCTGTAGTTCACCGTAATGCGTTTCGGCATAATTGAACATAAAGCTTTGAAAAGTTCAAAATGTTGAGCATAATGCTATTCAACATAAGCGCACTTTTTCAATAAATAACTTCTTCAATAAATGCAATTCGACATAAAAAAAGTGCAAGTCACCATAGCGCTTCTCACCATAAAAGCCTCTCTACAAACTTATTTCGCCACAAAAATGTTTCTGTCGTTTAGGCATAATACATCTCACCATAAACTAGGAGAAGAAAGCAGGCAGCCAATGGGATCAGCTCGTTTTATGACACAAGGGGGTTAACTTTTTTTTCTCTCGCGAGGATCAGCTCGTTTTTTTGACACAAGGGGTTAATTTTTTCTCTCGCGAGGAAGTGCTCGTTTTATGACACAATCTGCTTGCTTTTCCTATTTTATGGTGAGATGGTTTATGTTGAATTGCATTATGGTGAGCTGTCAAGTTTTAAGTTTTTTGTCGTTTCGCCATAATCGCGTTTTAAACGGCGAAAATAAGCTAGCCCTTTCGCTCTCCTTAGTTTATGGTGAGTTGTATCATGCCCCAACGACAGAAACAGTTTTATGGCGAAACGACAAATTCTTTAAAATGAAATTTCCGTCATGTTCAACTGAGTTATGTTGAAACGACAAATTTTATGTTGAAACGACCAGTGTTAAATTTCTTCTTTATGGTGAGATGTATCATGTTCAAATGCATTATGGTGAACGTTTTCCACTTTTTTTTTATGTTGAGTTGCAAATTTTTTATGGTGAACGGTAACTGGCGATTTTTGCTATTTTATGGTCAAATGCATTATGGTGAACAGCATTATGTCGACACGTATACTCTGGCCCAGACACCCGTCTTCCCAGATGGGAACTTCCTAAAGTAGGGCGAAAATCGGGTGAAAACTGTGACCGCAAAGTGTTCCAGAAAAAATGCTACGGCCGGCCGGCCGGACGTACCCACAGACAAAGTTGAGATCGCATAGTGACAACATGGCATAAGTGACATCAGTGACAACTTATGGGGAAGCTTCCAAATATTAGATGTTATCCAAAGGCTATGCCACAAAGTTCCCCTTGGTCATTATGTTCATGAGAGGTTTTGACGATGGTTTTTGGGTTGGAAAAAAAAAGTCGGTTCGTGGGAGGATGTGTAGGAAGGGATGACGAGGATGGGGGTGTTGCTATGAGGGTTGCGGGGAGCAATTTGTCACCGGTCCCTACCATGTATCATCATCAGGCCAAGGGTTATTAGCATCATCTGTTTATGTCTCCGTTTACATATGTAGAGGAGGAGCTGGGAACGACCCATCTGTGCAGAGAAGACTATAAGGGTGGAGGTTGCTTTAGAAAAAAAAAAGACTTTTAACCCCCTTCTCGCTACGAAAGAAAAGAGACAATAAAACATGTGTCCTCAACTCCCTAAGGCGTCATCCTCGCTAAATAAACCGCGCAACCGAGTATCATTATCTCTTCATTTTACGCAGCATGGGTCTTTTTTATCCTTTATTCCCTCGTAAAATGCCCATGAGTCAGATTCTGACTAGGCGGAAAAACTGGGGAGAATAATTCAGAGGCCTTTAATTTTTGTTACGTCAAAGCAGACATTTTCGATGATCCTCATATGTGTATTTACAGCTGGGTTTCGGTCAGATCAGTCGATGTTGGTTCAACAGACCTCATTGATGGGATTACAGACACGGCCGCTTTTTTGGAGGCACACACCCTCTTCCGTATCCACTCGACAAGGGTTAAAAAATTTTTTTACGCGTTTGTAACAGTACAAAAAGATACACAGCCAGCTTTGTTGTCATTAGATAATAAACTAGGACAACCAAAGTCTACATTCACTTTGGCGCGAAAGGCGCAGATTGGCGAAACGACAAAAACCTTATACTTGACAATTCACCATAATGCAACACAAAGCATCTCACCATAAACTAGGAAAAGCAAGCTTTTATATTAAAGAACTTGTCGTTTCGCCATAAAACGGTTTCTGTCGATTGGGCATAATACATCTCACCATAATCTAGGGACAGCGAATGAGCAAGCCGTTTAAAATGCGATTATGACAAAAACCTTAAAATCCTGACAGTTCACCATAATGCAATTCAACGTAAAGCATCTTACCATAAACTAGCAGGCAGCCAATGAGATCAGCTCGTTTTATGACACAATAGGGTTAATTTTTTTCCTCTCGCAAAGATTTCATTGCATTATGGTGAACAATTAAGTTTTAAGGTTTTTGTCGTTTCGCCATAATCGCGAAAATAGGCTTGCTCTTCGGCTTTCCCTAGTTTCCCTAGATGCATTATGCCCAAATGACAGAAACCGTTTTATGGCGAAACGACAAGTCCTTTAATATAAAAGTTTCCTTTATATTCTGCGTTATGTTGAAACGACATCTATGTCGAAACCACCAGTGTGAAATCTCTTCTTGTGAGATCTATGTTCAAATGCATTATGGTGAACGTTTTCGACTATTTTCTTATGTTGAGTTGCAGATTTTTTATGCTGACTCGCGATTTCTGCTATTTTATGGCCATTTGCATTATGTCGACACGTATACACTTTCCGTCGAAATAAATAATTAATTAGGTAATAATTACAATTAATCATTTTATTTTGAATATTATAGAACGGATACGGGCCTAAAATGATTTTATTCCTATAAACTAGGAAAAGCAAGCAGGCAGCCAATGTGATCAGCTCTTTTATAACACAAGGTGGTTAATGTTTTTCCTCTCGCGAGGATGTGCGCATTGCATTATGGTGAACTGTCAATTCTAAGCTTTTTGTCGTTTCGGCATAATCGTGATTTTAACGGAGAAAATAGGCTTCGGCTATCCCAAGTTTATGGTGAATGCATTATGCCCAAACGACAGAAACAGTTTTATGGCGAAACTGTGGTAAATCTCTTCTTGTAGATGTATTATGTTCAAATGCATTATGGTGAACGTTTTCGACCTCAGAGGCCTTCTTCCTCATTGGTTAAGCTATTCTTCTTCTTTTCTGACTAGCTTTATGGGCCATTAAGGGGGGGGGGAGGACCCAGGCGGAGCTCTCGCCATATTGCCGTGGTGCCCTATCAGGGCCAACTCCATAGGAGTGGCCTTACCAATTATCCGAGGATTTTGTGGATGAATATTTATTTGGAATTTAACTTCCAAACAAAAATCCCTCCACCCAACCCGGGATCGAACCCCAGTCTCCAATGGTGGAAGTCCAAGACTGAACCTTCCAGCCACGGATCCGGTTTTTTTCGACTATTTTCTTTATGTTGCAGATTTTTTATGGTGAACTCGTGATTTCTGCTATTTGTGGTCAATGCATTATGTCGACACGTATACACTCGGTCTCGCCGTCGAAATAATAATTAATTATGTAAATAATTAGGTACATTAATCATTTTATTTTTTTTTCCTCTCGCGAGGATGTGCGCATTATGGTGAACAGTCAATCTAAGCATTTTGTCGTTTCGCCATAATCGGTTTTAAACGGCGAAAATAGGCTTCGGCTATCCCTATTTATGGTGAAATGCATTATGCCCAAACGACAGAAACAGTTTTATGGCGAACTGTGGTAAATCACTTCTTGTGAGATGTATTATGTTCAAATGCATTATGGTGAACGTTTTCGACTATTTTCTTTATGTTGCAGATTTTTTATGGCGAACTCGTGATTTCTGCTATTTTATGGTCAAATGCATTATGTCGATACGTATACACTCGGTCGCGCCGCCGAAATAAATGATTAATTGAGTAAATAATTACAATTAATCATTTTATTTTGAATATTATAAGAACGGAAACTGGCCTAGAATGATTGTTATTCCTAAAAACTAGGAAAAGCAAGCAGCAGCCAATGGATCGGCTCGTTTTATAACACAAGGTTGGTTAATTTATTTCCTCTCGCAAGGATGTGCGAATTGCATTATGGTGAACTGTCAAGTTTTAAGCTTTTGTCGTTTCGCCATAATGGCGTTTTAAACGGCGAAAATAGGCTTCGGCTATCCCTAGTTTATGGTGAAATGCATTATGCCCAACGACAGAAACAGTTTTATGGCGAAACGACAAGTGGTAATTCTCTTCTTGTGTATTATGTTCAAATGCATTATGGTGAACGTTTTCGACTTTCTTTATGTTGCAGATTTTTATGGTGAACTCGTGATTTCTGCTATTTTATGGTCACGTATCACTCGTTCGAAATAAATAATAATTAAGTAAATATTTATAATTATCATCTTATTTTGAATATTATAAGAACGGATATGGACCTAGAATGATTGTTGTTTTAACTGTATGGGTGGAGGATGGGAGAGTCAACAAGTTTTTAAAGTGATCTCATGTCACGTTTTATCCACTGAATCCTACCACTAATCCACTAATCTAAACAGACTTAGAGTTTAGACGACTTAAGGCGCTAAACACCTCGGGAAGCTTCTAAAACCCCGGTTATAAGCTACGAGATCAAAACGTACAATCGAGCTCCCCACCTGTTCGCTTTAAATTCGTCCCGAACGTACGCCTAGACGCTGCTGGGCGTGATAGACGGACGATTGATCAGGTTTAATTTTAAAAGTAACAGTTGGTTCTTGCCCATTATGAGATTTCGACCCCAACCAGTTTTATTGTTCTGTGGGGTCGGTTTTGTGTTTAGGGAACCCCCTTATAAATGGACCCATCTGATGGACACCTGCTGAACAAACAACCTATGAATTAATCTTCAATCAATCCGAATTGACAAATCGCTTTTAAAACTTCCTCCATTGTCACAACAGACCATATCCGCAAACAGAATCAGTATAAATGTTATAAATAGCTCGATTTCAATGCTAAAACATAAAGCCAGATGCCTCTCATCTTCCTATTCAAACATCCCACTTTCGAACCTCTACACCTAGCCATTCTACAAAAAATTGGGACTTGCCCTATTTGAGCAAGTTAATGTACTTACTACCAAATAGGTACATACTAACCATTTTTTGAATCACTCATCACTAACGAAGGAGAAGAGATTTCGATACATGTGAGTTTACGATACCAACAACGCGCACGCGCGAGCTTTCATGTGTTTTTAGTTCCCGCGTTTTTCAAAAAATCAACTTTGAGATTTGCCGAAATTCCTACGAGTTCGACAACACGAAGGGTTAATTGACTTCTTTAAAGGAAAAAGGCCATTAGCGACGGATTTAAGAGCGAAAAACGCTAAATTTGACATTTTTAACTTCCTAAAGAAGTTATGTGATACTCTCCACGTCGGGTTTTTGAGGAAGGGTCTTCCAGACTCCGGAGGTTTAAAATCGAAGATTGATCTTTACCGATCTCAACATTGTCTGTGGTGCCGGCCGGCCGTGGCAACTAGCATTTTTTCCGGATTTTGTTACGGCCACAGTTTTATACGATTTTCACCAGATTTTCACCAAATTTTCTTTAGTTGGTGAACAAGAAACTACACGGGCGATTTATGAATTTTGAAAAAATGGCGGAGATATGTCTGTTTGAAATTTAAAAAATTTGCTGCGGCCGAACCGTTGGTCCGATTTTCACCAAATTGTAACAATTACTCCTGTATTTTTTTAAGAATTTTTTTGTAAAAAAAATTGCCACCTTTTAAGAGAAATTTGTACTTCTACCCTTTACGAGAGGCACATCCCTAGGCCAAAGAGCCCATTTCTACCTTGACAAAAAAAATTATCAAAAAAGACCTTAGAAAATTTTTCAATAAAAAAGCGGAAAATTTTTCAAAAAAAAAAAACCCGGAAAATTTTTTTGAAAAAAAAACTTGGAAATTTTTTCGAAAAAAAAACCAGAAATTTTTCGAAAAAAACTTAGAAATTTTTCGAAAAAAACCCGTAAAATTTTCGAAAAAAAAACGGAAAATTTTTCGAAAAAAACCTGAAAATTTTTCGAAAAAACCCTGAAAATTTTTCGAAAAAAAACTTAAAAATTTTTCAAAAAAAACCGGAAAATTTTTTGAAAAAAAAAAACTTCCCCTCCCTTATTCTTTCCTCCTTTATACTTTCGTTCCCTTATACTTCCCCCTCCGTTAAACTTCCCCCTCTGTTATACTTCCCCTCCCATATACTTCCCCCCTCTACTTCCCTCCAATATACTTCCCCTCCTATTATTATTTCTCTTTAAGGAAGTTTTCGTTGGAAGCTCTTCATTTTTTTTTTTTACATAAATTATCATTTTAGTAGGGAGAAATAGATACTTCTACCCGTTACGATGGACCTCACGAGGGCAAAAATCCCATTATTTCTACTAAATTTTCGAGGGAAAAAAAAAATGCAAATTTACAAAAGGATTTACAAATTGGAAAATTTTTCAAAAAAAAAGAAACTTTTTGAAAAAAAAAAAAAAAAAAAAAAAAAAAAAAAACTTTCTCATTTGTTATACTTTTCCTTCTTTATACTTCTCCCTCAGTTATACTTCCCCCTCCTTTTTAGTTCCCCTCTTTAATACTTTCCACCTCTTAGCCGTCCGCACACTGGAGCCGACTACGTGCGACTCGGAGTCGTACGAAGTCGTACTACTCGCTCTAGAGATCCTAACATAACAATTAATTGGAATTAAATGACCGACTCGATCCAACTTGTTTGGATTTTGTCGCAGGTCGCATGCGATTTTGCGTGTTTCTGAGTGAATTATTAATTATTATGCATACCGAAAAGCTCTTTCTCTTGTGCAAAATGGCTGAGTGCTTGTGGGACCAAAAATGTAAGAAATGTAAAGAAAAAAATGTAAAAAGAAAAAAATGTAAAGAAATGTCTTTCTTAATCCTCCTTAACATTTTCCAAAATGTAGTAAAATGTTTCCTTTTTCTTGCGGAAATAACGGAAAATTTGAAATTTGAAATCTCAGAAATCTGAATTTTCATACGATGCGAGGGAAGCGTACGACCTGAACGCACGACTTGGTCGTGCGTAGTCGCAGTCGCGCCTAGTTGGCTCCAGTGTGCGGCCGGCCTTATACTTTTACTTCTTCTTAATGAAGTTTCGTAGGAAGCTCTTCAAACTAGTACTTTTTTTCCTTTTGAAAGAGGGTTTTTTTCCCTCTCCACACGAGCTATTTTTGCGAGAGGAAAAAAATTAACCCCTCGAAAGTGCTTTCCTTCATATTATACACTTCAGTTTTTGACCTATTCCGCGTCTATTCCTCAAAAGGAGGGTAAAACAAGCCTCTCCTCAATTTAATTTTAACCTCCCGAGAAATCCCCGGGAACTAAGAATAATACAATTAGATCTGGAAAGTTTTTTACACAATCTTAATTTATAGTTAAATATTTAAATGAAAATAAACGAGGGTTAATATTCTATTTATTTTGGTATCAAAATCCCTTTTGATTTATTCACTCGAAAAGTATATTTAACACCTTTATAACACGAGGGGTCATCACAACGCTTATTTAACGTATCCTGTATATCGGTAGAAGACACGGGATTACGGGATTAACAGATGTCAGGAGAGGAGAAAAAGAAAGCTATGAATAGTTGAGGGGAACATATTATACAGGCCTAAAGAGAGATGAGAAAAAAAAAACATTTATCTCCATTTCAAATGAGTTTGTTAATTTGTCAGCCCCCAATTTGTCGTTAGATTTAGAGCAGATTTCGAAAAATCATTTAAAAATCGCCGCAGATAAATCTTGTCGAGACAATAAAAAAAAGAAAAAAAAAGTACAAGAGATAAAGATGGAGAAAAATAAGAGAAGAGGTCGGGAAAAAAAAGGGGAGAAGAGCATTGGTCTGACGGTGGTTGTATTAATTTCCTCTTCTGAGCTCCCCTTAAGCCGGGGCTTAGCCTTCCTTGATCCCCCCGGGCCCGAACCTCTTATATCATAGCCTACACCTCCATCCGCCCATCTTATTTGTGTTTCACTGTCAGCCCGCTTTTTCCTTTTCATTCTTCTTCTTCTTTTTTTTTTTTTTTAGTTATCTTTATAGAATTATTTATAATTCAGCTTGCATAAAAAATTACAATAGTTAGATTTCGAAGAAATAAATCAACCTATAACGTCTGCGGGGATGTTTCCTGCTACGCGGATCTTTTTTTTTCTTCTTTTTTCTGGCGATTTTTTTTTTATTTAGTTATCTTTATAGAATTTATTTTATATTCAGCTTGCATAAAAAATACAATAGTTAGATTTCGAAGAAAATAATCAACCTATAACGTCTGCGGGATGTTTCCTGCTACCGCGGATCTTTTTTTTTCTTCTTTTTTCTGGCGATATACTTCCCCTCCGTTATACTTCCCCTCCGTTATACTTCCACCTCCGTTATACTTCCCCTCCGTTATACTTCCCCTCCTTTATTCTTTTAGTCTAAATGCCTGGATTTGTCGTATTGCCGGAAGTTTCTTCGGTTTCCCCCAGAACCTCCCCTTTCTAACAGATTTTCGGGCTTCCGAGAGTTTTTCCGTCATTAAGTTAAGAAGAAAAACTGGCGAAAAAAAGATCCAATAACCGGATTTATGTGTCGACATAATGCGGTTCCATAATGCATTTGACCATAAAATAGCAGAAATCGCGAGTTACCGTTCACCATAAAAATCTGCAACTCAACATAAAGAAAATAGTCGAAAACGTTCACCATAATGCATTTGAACATGACACATCTCACCATAAAGAAGATATTGACACTTGTCGTTTCGGTATAAAATTTGTAGTTTCAACATAACGCAGTTGAACATAAAGAAACTTTCATTTTAAAAACTTGTCGTTTGGGCATAAAACTGTTTCTGTCGTTCGGGCATAATACAGTAAAGAAGAGATTTAACACTTGTCGTTCGACATAAAATTAGTCGCTTCAACATAACGCAGTTGAACATAAAGGAAACTTTCATTTTAAAAAACTTGTCGTTTCGCCATAAAAACTGTTTCTGTCGTTTGGGCATACGTCTCACCATAAACTAGAGACAGCTAAAGAGTAAGCCTATTTTCGCCGTTTAAAACTCGTTTATGGCGAAACGACAAAAACCTTTAAAAAAAACCGACAAAAAGCTTAGTGCAATAGAGTTGAGGGATTTCTGAGGGTCGAAAATTGTAAATTTGACCAGCTAGGTGCAATAGATTGGAACAATTTAAATGGGTCGAAAATTGTAAAACTTTAACAAGCTACATGCAATGGAGTTGAGGGATTTTTGAGGGTCGAAAATCGTAGAAATTTAACCAGCTAGGTGCAATGGAGTTGAGGGTTTTGAGGGTCGAAAATTGTAGAAATTAACAAGCTAGGTGCAATAGATTGGAACAATTCAAATGGGTCGAAAACTGTATAAATTAACAAGCTAGGTGCAATGGAGTTGAGGGATTTTGAGGGCCGAAAATTGTAGAAATTTGACCAGCCAGGTGCAATAGATTGGACCGATTTAAATGGGTCGAAAATTGTAATGTTTATGTCAAAAACGACAGTTCACCATAATGCAATTCGCATATCTCGCGAGAGGAATAAATTAACCCATTGCGTCAAACGAGCTGATCCCATTGGCTGCCTGCATGCTTTTCCTATTTTATGGTGAGATGTATTATGCACAAAACAGCTTTATGTCGAAACAAGTTTTAAAAAGAGGCTTTTATGGTGAGAAGCGTTATGGTGACTGCGCATTTTTTATTTCGACTTGCAATTATTGAAAAAGTCGTTTATTAACGCTTTATGTTGAAATGCATTATGCCCAAATTTTTGAACTTTTGAGAGCTCTATGTTCAACTATGCCGAAACGCATTATGGTGAACTACAATTTTTTATGTCGAAGTGCAGATTTTTTTAGGGTGAAATGCTGTGTTCTTCACAGGTAGATTTCGAAGAAAAATCTATCGAAAATCCAGGATTTTAAGTTGATGAATGTGTTGTTTGGGCGTTAGAACAAAACAAAAAATCAGCGAGACATTTCACTGCAGGACGGTAAATCATCGGAACGTCCGAAAAATGGAGAATGTTAGTACACAAATAAAAACTCGGAATACGACGGTTTTGGCTAACCCGGCAAGTGGATAACTTTGTTAAAGTAGTTTGTTGTAGATAAGTCCTCGGATTTATCTAAAGGGCTTAGTATTTGGCAGCGACTATAAATTTCTTCCGGTCTCCCTTACCCAAGCGAGTATGTACTCACATTTTTATTCACGCCTACCTGATGGCCTATAAGACGTACGTTCAAACGTCACCTGGGTATTAAGAAATGTAAAAAAGGGACTGCTTAAGGTATAGAAAAGAGGGTCAAAGATTGAAATGAAAGATTGATGGAAAAGCGAGTCGAGAGTTAGAAAGGTGGCCAGTTGAAGAGGGAGGAGCAACAGTGGCGGTAGCCCCGGGGTTCCGATTCGTAATCCGCTCAGGATTACCTAAACCCTCCCCATCACCTCTTCGTCGCCAGTTTTATACACTACCGAAAACCCAGTAATCTCTAGGATAAATGTTTGATCAACATTAAATTTTAGGGGTTTTCAGGTCAAGAACTTTTCCGGGCGAAAAAATTCGGGGGACCTTCCTTTTGTTTGTTCCTTCATTCCTCAATTCGGCAAAACACAGATGTTTTAAACAAATTTCCAGACTTTTCAGATTCATTCTATCGTCAGTCGACAAAAAAACGATCATAGCATTTTCGGGAGTTTTTCGACCGAGAAATCCACTTTTTTCAGGGGTTATATTTAGCGGTGGCCAGAAAACCCGAGGAAAACGCCTTTTTACCACATATTTTTGTGGGTCTTTCTTTGTTTTTCGGCCGAGAAACAATTTTTTACAGAATTTTTAGGTTTTTCAGATTTCGAAGAAAAGAAATCTACCTGTAATAGGGGCCCCTCCCCCCTTTGACGTCAGTTGACTTGAATTTGACGGACAAACGACTTGAACGTCGTCAATTATGACGTCCAAATCCTTTTGCGCATGCCAGGAGTTTCAAACCAATTTCAAACTGCACAAAGTAGTCGCAGAATCAAAAATTTGAGCGTTTTTCGTTTCACACTTTCAGAACCCAAAAACCACCCTCAGCTGAAAGGTTTATATACAGGGTGTCCGGAAACGACTGGGAGAGCGTTAAAAGTGGTTTATGTAAAGTTCCGGTTTGAAGAGCTTCCAACGATAACTTCCTCAAGGATAATTTTCCGTTAAAAAAATTCTGAGGAAGTTTAAACAAAAAAAAAAAAAAAAATTATTTGAAAATTTATATCAAGGTAGAAATTCAGTACGGTTAGCCAAAGAGAGGCCGCCCTCGAGCCGGCGAAGTGACTCACTTTCTGCCTAGAAAAATTATTAAGTAAAAAAAATTTTGGAAAATTAAAATTTAAAAACATGGAAAATTTTTAAATAATTCAAGGAATGTTTAGTGAAAATTTGGTGAAGATCGGACCAACGGTACGCCCACAGCGCTCATTTTAATCTTTGAACAGTCATATCTCCGCCATTTGAAAAATTTCGAAAAAAGCTCTCGTCATTTTCAAGATTTCTGTGAAAGGAAGCTTGTGTATAAATTTGGTGAAGATCGGATGAAAATTGCGGCCGTGAAGTGTTCCGGAAAAGTGGCGACGGACGGCCGGACGGCCGGACGGCCGGCACCACAGACAAAGTCAGGATCGGCAAAGATCACTTATCAGATTTATCCTACGGGGTCTGGAAGACCCTTTTCTAGTAACAGGGGTCGGAGGGTATCACAGTAACTTCTTGAGGAAGTTAAAAAAAAAATTATTTTGAAATTTTATATCAAGGTAGAAATTCAGTACGGTTAGCCAAAGAGAGGCCGCCCTCGAGCCGGCGAAGTGACTCACATTTCTGCCTAGAAAATTATTAAGTAAAAAAAAATTTGGAAAATTAAAATTTTAAAAACATGGAAAATTTTAAATAATTCAAGGAATGTTTAGTGAAAATTTGGTGAAGATCGGACCAACGGTACGCCCACAGCGCTCATTTTAAATCTTTGAACAGTCATATCTCCGCCATTTTGAAAAATTTCGAAAAAAGCTCTCGTCATTTTCAAGATTTCTGTGAAAGGAAGCTTGTGTATAAATTTGGTGAAGATCGGATGAAAATTGCGGCCGTGAAGTGTTCCGGAAAAGTGGCGACGGACGGCCGGACGGCCGGACTGCCGGACGGCCGGACGGCCGGCACCACAGACAAAGTCAGGATCGGCAAAGATCACTTATCAGATTTATCCTACGGGGTCTGGAAGACCCTTTTCTAGTACAGGGGGTCGGAGGGTATCACAGTAACTTCTTGAGGAAGTTAAAAGTTAAATGTAAACTTTAATTTAAATCAAAGAATTTGACGGTGTAGTTTAAAATGCGTTTGGATGCCCCCAACAAAACCTAACTTCTTTTCTTCAAATGAGAACCCCTATTTTTTTAGCTTTGTTCCAACCGCAGTTTGAAACTCCTGGAGCATGCGCAGAAGGATTTGCACGTCAACTATGACGTCGTTCTAATCGTTTTTCCGTCAAATCTGAAGTCTTCTGACGTCAAATTTGGATATACAGGGTGTATATATTTGGATATACATAAGTAGAATAAAAAAAATGAGTCTCATAGGTCGATTTTAACGTATTTTAGCGCTAAAAACGCTAAAATTTGACATTTTTTAAAGTTGTCGAAAATGGTCATATGAATAGTCAAATCAACTTGAAATTTTGCGTAGATTACGAATCTGAAATGAAAAATAGGGGTTCTCTTTGAAATAACGAAGTTAGGTTCTGTTGGGGGCACCCTGTATATCCAAACGCATTTTAAACTGTTTAGTTGGTGGTGTACCACCAAATTCTCTGATTTAAATTAAGAGGGGTTTACATTTAACTTTTTTTTCATAAAACCACTTTTAACGCTCTCCCAGACGTGTGAAATGTGTTTCCGGACACCCGGTATAAGCACGTTAGCAGCCGTAATTTTTATTTTAGAAATTTAGTATTTAGCGCTTTTTCCTCAATAGCTCGAGTTCGTTAATGGCTTAAATCGGACGACAGGTTATGGTACTTTGCTTAGGTCCTAAACTGCATAATCCACAATATCTTTTGAGGTTCCAATCACAATTCAACTTTAATATTTTTTATGCGCGGAAAGCTAAGTTGAGGGTAGATTTGAAACAGCTGGATGCAATAGATTTGATTTGATAGTACGCGAAAACCGCAAAAACCGGTGTACTGGCGCAATACTGTGAAAAACGGATAAAATCAGGGGATTCCAGGTCGAATTAATGAGGATCGTTTTCTCCGTTATTTGACCGAAGAAAATATCTGTTTTTTGGTCTAAAAACCGAAAGCTAAGTTGAGGGTAGAATTGAAACAGCTGGATGCAATAGATTTGATTCGCTAGTGCGCAAAAACTGCAAAACCGGTGTACTAGCAATACTGTGAAAACGGCTAAAATCAGGGGATTCCTGGCGAATTAATGAGGATCGTTTTCTCCGTTATTTGGCCGCGGAAAATAGCGGTTTTTTGGTCTAAAAACCGAAAGCTAAGTTGAGGGTAGAGTTGAAACAGCTGGATGCAATAGATTTGATTCGATGTGCGCGCGCAAAAACCGGTGTACTGGCAATACTGTGAAAAAACGGCTAAAATCAGGGGATTCCCGGTCGAATTAATGAGGATCGTTTTTTCCGTTATTTGACGCGGAAAATATCTGTTTTTTGGTCTAAAAACCGAGAAAAACTTCTGAAATTTAGGTAAAATGAAGGATTTTAATTGTAAATCTGTAAAAATTGTTTAAAAAACTAAAAATGTTATGTACAGTCTTGACGCTAGGATAAAGCTTCCGCGAAAAATTTAGCTGGAGGATGTCCGAGTGTTTTATTCGTGCGGACACAAATTTGCAATAATCCTCCTGACACTGGGCACCCATTGGAATTAGCGAGGAAGGTGGGAGGGAGAGATTCGGAGCGATTTGTTATCCGCAGCGCCTGTCAACCAGATGGACGACTTTTTACTGATTTAATATTATTCTTCTCGTTATTTCTAAATCTAGGGGAAAAAATGGTTTCTTTACCTCGTTTGAGTTTCTCGAGTGGCTCGTGATGGAGCGGGGGCGGAGGAGGCGGAAGTCCGTCATGGTGATGGTGATGGTGAAGTAAAAGTGGCTGATCGAGTCCGTTCCCTCCGCTGTCTCCCCCGCCGCCTCCACCGCCGTTGCTGCTGCTCACCAAATCCTGGAGGCAGAGGCTCGAGTCTGACAGTGGCTCCATTCAACAACTTTTTTTCACCATTACCAATCAAAATTCACAACTAAAACAGAACAAAAGTTTTATGTTAAAATAAGTCCTCCACTCAGCAACTTATAGTTCCAGTGGTAAAAGTATGAAAAACAAAAATTCATCTGGTGGCGACAAAATAACAACTGTTGCCATCGGAGAACACCGTTCAACATAACGCATTTCACCCTAAAGCAGTTGACCAAAAAACTGCAGTTCACCATAATGCGTTTCGAAATGCAAGCCGACATAAAAAAAAGTCCCCATAACGCTTCTCACCATAAAAGCCTCTATTTAAACTGTTTTTTCGCCATAAAACTGTTTCTGTCGTTTATAATACATCTCACCATAAACTAGAGGCAGCGAAAGAGCAAGCCTATTTTCGCCGTTTAAAACGCATAATGGCGAAACGAAAAAAACCTTAAACTTGACAGTTCACCATAATGCAATTCAATAAAGCATCTCACTATACATAGGAAAAGCAAGCAGGCAGCCAATGGGATCAGCTCGTTTTATGACAAAGGGGGTTAATTTTTTTCCTCGAGGATGTGGAATTGGAACTGTCAAGTTTTAAGGTTTTTGTCGTTTCGCCATAATAAACGAAAATAGACTTACTTTTCGCTGCCCTAGTTTATGGAGATTATTATGCTCAAACGATAGAAAAGATTTATGCCGAAATGACAAGTTTTTAAAATGAAAGGATCCTTTACGTTCAACTGCATTATGTTGAAACGACTATGTCGAAACGACAAGTGTTAGATCTCTTCTTTATGGTGAGATGTATTATGTTCAAATTTATGGTGAACGTTTTCGACTATTTTCTTTATGTTGAGAGGCAGATTTTTTATGGTGAACGGTAACTCGTGATATCTGCTATTTTATGGTCAAATGCATTATGGCGAACCGCATTATGTCGACACATAAAATCCGTTATTGGAGGAGGCCTTCCAGTTAATTTTTTTTTTTTTTTTGCATTCGGATTCTTGACGTTTGAGGCTAATATTTACTAACTTCATTACGCTGCACAAATAATTGTTTTGGCTTAATCTAATCTACGACACTGATACGAATAATTTTTAGCCTTTTTATATTACAAAAATAGCAATAAAAAGCTCATTAACGTAATTATTAGCAAATATCCGCATGTCAGAGCAAAAAGTACTAGTCTGTGGAGCAAGCCCTGAGGGAACTTTCGTGGAGAGAAGGGACAACAAAGGAGGGGGAAGTATAATGGAGGGGAAGTATAGAGGAGGGAAGTATAAGTAAGAGTAATGTTTTAAGTGTAAGTGTAATTTCAAGCATTTTTTTTATTTTGAAGCACTTTAGAATTTTTTAAATTATCTATCTTCTTTTCCTTTATTTTTTATTTTTGAAAAATTTAATGATTTTCAAAAAAGTGTTCTAATTTTTGTTTAAGCATAATTTTTAAGTGTCAAGGTAGAATTAATGGACCGTCTGCCCAAGAGATGTCCCTCCCGCTAGTGGTGGAGTGGGCGGCAGCGCAGTTAAAATTTCAAACGAGCTATATTGTTTCGGAATTGAAAATTCGAAATTCAAATCACGTTAATTTCTTGTTCAACTATTTAGGAAGATTTATGTGAAAATTGGGTAAAAATTAAACTATGGCCGCAAAATGTTCCGAAAAAAAACAACGGCCGAAAAGAATTTTTATTTTCTGTATGGAAAAATGAATAGCCTACGGTTTCTAGTTTTCTGAAATCGGACAAGGGGTTCTGGCACTTTACTTCGGGCCTAAACTACTAAGTTCACATATAAACATAATACAACACCAAATCTTCCAATATAAATCGAAATGCCCAGGAACAATTGAGTGTTTTGATCAGCTGGATATAATAAATTTGGTACAACACCAAATCTTCCCATATAAATCGATATGGCGAGAACAATTGAGTGTTTTGATCAGCTGTATAATAAATTTGGTTAGGATATTTAAATGTAAAAATTTCAATGATATTATTGGTTAATAATCTCTCACTGTCATAAAAGTCTAATGAACTTTTTTCAACAGATAACCTGAAAACTCAGCGCATAAAGTAAAGAAACTTTAGAAAAAAAGATCTCCGCCATTTTATCGAATTTTGAAAAAATCTCTCGACATTTTCAAGAAATTATTTGATTTTGTGTACCGGAAAAAACTGGCGGCGGCAGGATTGCTTGAACCACAGAACCGATCGATTATGTCTCCATAAAATAATTTTTACTCTATCACAAAGGCACTGTCCCAAAAATCTGACATGAGGTATTACATAATTTCTCTTTAAGAAATTCAAGTAAAACGGAAACCACAGGACTCAACACGCTTTAAAAATCAAGGGACTTTTTTTTTTTATAAATGACATAGCTCAAGATTATGGGACGCAACAAAACTTAATCCGTATCTGTCTCGACATAATAGGGTTCACCATAATTCATTTGACCATAAAAACCATAAATCGCGAGTTACCGTTCACAATCTGCAACTCAACATAAAGAAAACGAAAACGTTCACCATAATGCGAACATAATACATCTCACCATAAAGAAGAGATTTAACACTTGTCTTTCGACAAGGAAAACTTCCGCGGGGGATTAAATTCCTTAAAACAAATACTTATAGGCAAGAAAATATTTACCTCATGGGTAGCGAAAAGGGCGATATCATAATTTTTAACACATTTTGATTGAGCACTGATGAAAAAATTGAGAGATTTGAACGTTTTTATACACGTAATACACTTTTTTGGTGTGCATTTGAAGTTGGGGAGATAACGTGAGGACATTGGTGTAAAAAATGAAAATTCCACGACGATTCCGGGATGTGAATGAGGGAGTAAAAAAAAAAAGGCTGGATTGCCCCTACTCCGGATGCTCCTTTTCCGCTAATACGTCGTCTAATCCACTAATCCAGGGGGGACTTACCGTGGGGCTTTAGGAGAGGCCGCCTTGTTTCTCTTCTGTTCTTCGGCCGAGGATGAAACGCACTGTAGAGGCTGGCTCAGACTGGATTTCCCCGCCACCCCCTCCCACGACAGAAGCCCCTCGTGGGGCCCATCTCACCCCCACTACGGCAACCGTAAAACGTCCGAATCGACAGAGTGGGGATGGAAAATGGGCGTGGCCACCCAAAACACCCCTGACCCGCCATCTTCATAACATACTCCCGACTCCTTCACTCACTCTATCCAACCACTTTTTAGTTTTTATTTAGATAAATAATAAACATACTCTTATTGCCCTTTTTAAAAAAAAATCCAGGACAATTTAGCCTTTAAAATCAAAATTTTGCCATCCTAGATTTTTCAGAAAATAGCTTCATTTGAGCCTCTCGCTAAAAAAGTTCACTTTTAATTGATGACTGAATCATTAATTTTTTAACTTCCTTAAAGAAGTTATTGTGATACCCCCGAGGGTCAAATCGAATCTTTACCGATCTCAACTTTGTCTATGGTCCGTCCGGCCGTAGCATTTTTTCCGGAACACTTTACGGCCACAGTTTCAACCGATTTTCACCAAATTTTCTTTAGTTGGTGAACAAGAAACTAACGAGGGCGATTTTTGAATTTCGAAAAAATGGCGGAGATATGTCTGTTTGAAATTTTAAAAAATGCCGAACCGTTTTCGGATTTTCACCAAATTTTCACCATTACTCCTTATCTTTTTTACGAATTTTTGGTGTAAAAAAAATGATAATTTTAATTATCATTTTAGTAGGGAGAAATTTCATACTTCCACCGTTACGAGAGGGACTTCCTTGGGCAAAAATTCCATTATTTCCACCTTGATATAAAGTATATTCGGAAAAAAAAAAAAAAAAAAAAAAAAAAAAAAAATTTTTTGAAAAAAAAAAATGCTTGAAAAAAAAACAAAAATTTTTGAAAAAAATTCAAATTTTTCAAAAAAAAAGAGTTAAAAGACTCCTTAAACTTAAAAGACCACCTTATACTTCCCCCTCTTTTATAGTTTCCCCTCCTTTATACTCCCTCTCCGTTATACTTCCCCTCTTTAATACTTCCCCTTTTTTGGGCGTATTCGATCGTCATCTACCTATACTATGGGGTGTCCTTAACAAGTGGCGTACGTCTGGGAGAGCGTTAAAAAGTGGTTTTGAAAAAAAAAAAAAAAAAAAGTTAACTGTAAACCCCCTTAATTTAAATCAAAAATTTGATGGTGTAGTTTAAAATGCGTTTGGATATACAGGGTGCCCCCAACAGAACCTAACTTCGTTATTTTATCAGAACCCCTATTTTTTATTGCAGATTCGTAATCTACGCAAAATTTCAAGTTAATTTGACTATTCATATGAACATTTCTCTCTTAAATGTCAAATTTTGGCGTTTTTCGCGCTAAAATCCGCTAAAATCGACCAAAGAGACTCTTTTTTTTTTAATTCCACTTCTTTTTGTCCGAAGATTCCAACAGTCACAAATTCAAGCATCTTCAAATTCTGCATCACGAGATGTCGTCGCTAACGGCCTTTTTAAGTTAAACCCAAACTTCTTACTTCAGAATTGCGGTTTTTTGAAGAATTTTTCCGAGCTTCAGCGTCTTTGTAGTTGCGCATCAAAAGAAAAAATCAGGAATTTAACTAAACTAACTAATCTAACTAATTTTTTAGTTCAGTCAGGTTTTATTACATAATTTAAATAAAAGATTTGATTTTTCTTATCCATTTTAAGAACTCATAATATCGTGATAATTAAATTACGAGTGTCTACTTAAGCAAATGAAAATCTGAAATAAAAAATAATACGTAAGTACTTATAAAAAAAGCAGAATACCATCGGGTAATAAATACTTAAAGGATTATCGTCGTTATCGCTGTATGGCAGATTTATGGCTGTTGACAGAGATAGCATCAACTCAGCGGTTCAACGTCAGCCCGATAGTCAAATAGGAACCTAGATTCTAGAATATTTTATCAGTAGTGTACGCAGCATGAAATACTTCAGTAAAAAATCAATGGACCCGACATCAAAATAAGTTGTGATGATTAGTAAAACAAGGTGAGTTTTATATCATAAATCAAAATATGCTGTCTGGAGTAGGTCCTGACATGAACTTCCTCAAAGTAGGGGGATTTAATAATTTTTTTCGTACCTAAATAAGTTATGAGGATATCCGGCCTGAGAAAAAGTAGTAATTGTTAACGTACGTAATAATTTTAGGGAGTTCTATAGCATAGCTCTTAAGAAATCGGCGGATTAATATTACACACCAGTAAACAAGCATTTCGCGACGCCGCCAAGGGGAGCTTTTAAAACCGGAGCTCGGCGCTTCATCACTCTTTCTCTACAATGTACATCGGAGAGCGGGGAAGTTGAAATCATAACTTTTTCTGGCTGATGTAGAAGGGTTTTTGCGAGGCGGTGTTTTTACACGGAGTGTTTTGATAGCTTTTCTGGTTGGTATCCAGAATTGTGGAATTTGCGAGCGGTTTTTTACGCAGTGTTTTTGATAGCTTTTTTGGCACTTATCCAGAATTGTGGATTTTTGCGAGGCGGTTTCTTTATTACACGGAGTGTTTTGATAGCTTGTTCTGGCAGGTATCCAGAATAGTGGAATTTTGCGAGGCACACTGTTTTTTACACAGAGTGTTTTTGATAGCTTTTTCTGGCAGGTATCCAGAATAGTGGATTTTGCGAGGCCCACTGTTTTTTACACAGAGTGTTTTTGATAGCTTTTTCTGGCAGGTATCCAGAATAGTGGAATTTTGCGAGGCCCACTGTTTTTTACACAGAGTGTTTTTGATAGCTTTTTCTGGCAGGTATCCAGAATAGTGGATTTTTGCGAGGCCCACTGTTTTTTACACAGAGTGTTTTTGATAGCTTTTTCTGGCAGGTATCCAGAATAGTGGATTTTTGCGAGGCCACTGTTTTTACACAGAGTGTTTTTGATAGCTTTTTCTGGCAGGTATCCAGAATATGGATTTTGCGAGGCCCACTGTTTTTTACACAGAGTGTTTTTGATAGCTTTTTCTGGCAGGTATCCAGAATAGTGGAATTTTGCGAGGCTCACTGTTTTTTGGGTTTTTGATAGCTTTTCTGGCAGGTATCCAGTAGTGGAATTTTGCGAGGCTCACTGTTTTTTACACAGATGTTTTTGATAGCTTGTTCTGGCAGTATCCAGAATAGTGGAATTTTGCGAGGCCACTGTTTTTTACACAGAGTGTTTTTATAGCTTTTCTGGCAGGTATCCAGAATAGTGGATTTTTGCGAGGCCCACTGTTTTTTACACAGAGCGTTTTTGATAGCTTTCTGGCAGATATCCAGAATAGTGGATTTTGCGAGGCCCACTGTTTTTTACACAGAGTGTTTTGATAGCTTTTTCTGGCAGGTATCCAGAATAGTGGATTTTGCGAGGCCACTGTTTTTTACACAGAGTGTTTTTGATAGCTTTTTCTGGCAGGTATCCAGAATAGTGGATTTTTGCGAGGCACACTGTTTTTTAACAGAGTGTTTTTATAGCTTTTTCTGGCAGGTATCCAGAATAGTGGATTTTTGCGAGGCCCACTGTTTTTACACAGAGCGTTTTTGATAGCTCGTTCTGGCATATCCAGAATAGTGGAATTTTGCGAGGCCCACTGTTTTTTACACAGAGTGTTTTGATAGCTTTTCTGGCAGGTATCCAGATAGTGGAATTTTGCGAGGCTCACTGTTTTTACACAGATGTTTTTGATAGCTTTTCTGGCAGTATCCAGAATAGTGGAATTTTGCGAGGCACTGTTTTTTAACAGAGTGTTTTTTATAGCTTTTTCTGGCAGGTATCCAGAATAGTGGATTTTGCGAGGCCCACTGTTTTTACACAGAGCGTTTTTGATAGCTCGTTCTGGCAGGTATCCAGAATAGTGGAATTTTGCGAGGCCCACTGTTTTTTACACAGAGTGTTTTTGATAGCTTTTTCTGGCAGGTATCCAGAATAGTGGATTTTTGCGAGGCCCACTGTTTTTACACAGAGTGTTTTTGATAGCTTTTTCTGGCAGGTATCCAGATAGTGGAATTTTGCAAGGCTCACTGTTTTTTACACAGAATGTTTTTGATAGCTCGTTCTGGCAGGTTTCCAGAATAGTGGAATTTTGCGAGGCCACTGTTTTTTACAGTGAGTGTTTTTCATAGCTCGTTCTGGCAGGTATCCAGAATAGTGGAATTTTGCGAGGCCCACTGTTTTTTACACAGAGTGTTTTTGATAGCTTTTTCTGGCAGGTATCCAGAATAGTGGAATTTTGCGAGGCCCACTGTTTTTTACACAGAGTGTTTTTGATAGCTTTTTCTGGCAGGTATCCAGAATAGTGGATTTTGCGAGGCCCACTGTTTTTTACACAGAGTGTTTTTGATAGCTTTTTCTGGCAGGTATCCAGAATAGTGGATTTTTGCGAGGCCCACTGTTTTTTACACAGAGTGTTTTTGATACTTTTTCTGGCTGGTATCCAGAATAGTGGATTTTGAGAGGCACACTGTTTTTACACAGAGGGTTTTTGATAGCTTTTTCTGGCAGGTATCCAGAATATGGATTTTTGCGAGGCCCACTGTTTTTTACACAGAGTGTTTTTGATAGCTTTTTCTGGCAGGTATCCAGAATAGTGGATTTTTGCGAGGCCCACTGTTTTTTACACAGAGTGTTTTTGATAGCTTTTTCTGGCAGGTATCCAGAATAGTGGAATTTTGCGAGGCCCACTGTTTTTTACACAGAGTGTTTTTGATAGCTTTTTCTGGCAGGTATCCAGAATAGTGGATTTTGCGAGGCCCACTGTTTTTTACACAGAGTGTTTTTGATAGCTTTTCTGGCAGGTATCCAGAATAGTGGATTTTTGAGAGGCACACTGTTTTTACACAGAGGGTTTTTGATAGCTCGTTCTGGCAGGTATCCAGAATAGTGGAATTTTGCGAGGCCCACTGTTTTTTACACAGAGTGTTTTTGATAGCTTTCTGGCAGGTATCCAGATAGTGGAATTTTGCAAGGCTCACTGTTTTTTACACAGAGTTTTTGATAGCTCGTTCTGGCAGGTTCCAGAATAGTGGAATTTTGCGAGGCACACTGTTTTTTACAGAGTGTTTTTCATAGCTCGTTCTGGCAGGTATCCAGAATAGTGGAATTTTGCGAGGCCCACTGTTTTTTACACAGAGTGTTTTTGATAGCTTTTTCTGGCAGGTATCCAGAATAGTGGAATTTTGCGAGGCCCACTGTTTTTTACACAGAGTGTTTTTGATAGCTTTTTCTGGCAGGTATCCAGAATAGTGGAATTTTGCGAGGCCCACTGTTTTTTACACAGAGTGTTTTTGATAGCTTTTTCTGGCAGGTATCCAGAATAGTGGATTTTTGCGAGGCCCACTGTTTTTTACACAGAGTGTTTTTGATAACTTTTTCTGGCAGGTATCCAGAATAGTGGATTTTTGAGAGGCACACTGTTTTTACACAGAGGGTTTTTGATAGCTTTTTCTGGCAGGTATCCAGAATATGGATTTTTGCGAGGCCCACTGTTTTTTACACAGAGTGTTTTTGATAGCTTTTTCTGGCAGGTATCCAGAATAGTGGATTTTGCGAGGCCCACTGTTTTTTACACAGAGTGTTTTTGATAGCTTTTCTGGCAGGTATCCAGAATAGTGGAATTTTGCGAGGCCCACTGTTTTTTACACAGAGTGTTTTTGATAGCTTTTTCTGGCAGGTATCCAGAATAGTGGATTTTTGCGAGGCCCACTGTTTTTTACACAGAGTGTTTTTGATAGCTTTTTCTGGCTGGTATCCAGAATAGTGGATTTTTGAGAGGCACACTGTTTTTACACAGAGGTTTTTGATAGCTTTTTCTGGCAGGTATCCAGAATAATGGATTTTGCGAGGCCCACTGTTTTTTACACAGAGTGTTTTTGATAGCTTTTTCTGGCAGGTATCCAGAATAGTGGAATTTTGCGAGGCTCACTGTTTTTCGGGTTTTTAATAGCTTTTCTGGCAGGTATCCAGAGTAGTGGAATTTTGCGAGGCTCACTGTTTTTTACACAGAATGTTTTTGATAGCTTGTTCTGGCAAGTATCCAGAATATTGGAATTTTGCGAGGCCACTGTTTTTTAACAGAGTGTTTTTATAGCTTTTCTGGCAGGTATCCAGAATAGTGGATTTTTGCGAGGCCCACTGTCTTTTACACAGAGCGTTTTTGATAGCTCGTTCTGGCAGATATCCAGAATAGTGGAATTTTGCGAGGCCCACTGTTTTTTACACAGAGTGTTTTTGATAGCTTTTTCTGCTAGGTATCCAGAATAGTGGAAAGGGACACTGTTTTTTACACGGAGTGTTTTTGATAGCTTGTTCTGGCAGGTATCCAGAATTGTGGATTTTTGCGAGGCGGTGTGTTTTTGATAGCGTGCAATTTCTCTCTAAGAAAGTTTATTGAAAAGCCTAAAAGTCCAATATTGATGGTGAAAAAAATAACCGAAAAATGTATCAATTTTGATATTCAATTAAAGAGGATTATTAAACTGATTGGAGTATGAGTTGAGAGGAATTTGAATTTAAAGCCCTCGGGGCGGTTAGAAGCGCTTTCGCAAATTGTACCTCTAGGATTAGAAAGCATTATGCACCTACTGCGTTCGGAGTTTCGAAACGCGTAAACGAGAAGGAGGCTTACCTGTTTACTATATTCCCCAATTTCCATTTATTCAAAGCGATAAATAACATTAACACTAAGCATCAGGATTTACACTTCATTTTAGAGTTTAGAGTGTTTAGACCATAACGCCCTTTCCGATTTTCACAATAGAAAAAAATTACACCAAGCCAAACTGTTAAAATTTTGAGCAAAGTGCAATTCAACATAAAGCGTTTCGCCACAAACGACTTTTTCAATAAATGCAAGTCGACATAAAAAATGTGCACCATAACGCTTCTCACCATAAAAACCTCTCTTTTAAATTGCTTTTTCGCCATAAAACGTTTTCTGTAGTTTGGGCATAATACATCTCACCATAAACTAGGGACTGACAAAGAGCTAGCCTATTTTCTCCGTTTAAAACGCGATTATGGCGAAACGACGACGAACTAAAAAACATTCCGTGTAAAAAGCACACCGCCTCACAAAAAATCCACAATTCTGGATACCTGTCAGAAAAAGCTATAAAAAACATTCCGTGTAAAAAACACACCGCCTCGCAAAAATCCTACGACATCAGCCAAAAAAAGTTATATCAACTTCTCCTCTCTCCGATGTACACTGTAGAGAAAGAGGAGGTATGAAGCGCCCTTGCTCTCGTTTTCAAAGCTCCCCTTGGAGGGTGTTGTTTAATTAAGTAAATAAGCAAATCGTGACATCCCGTCCCGTTGGTACATTTTGTGCTTTCGGTCGGGTTTTGTTTGTCGGTATTATTGACAGATCTAGGGGTATCAAGTGTTATGAAAGTTATTATTCGGTATGTGTAGTTTTAACTAGAGGATGAATCACAACTCGTTGTATAATAAACTAGCCTGGATCAAGTAGTCGCGCAGTTAATCTGACGGTAATAGGTTTATGGTAATTGTCTTGATATGTGCGGTCGGGAAGGAGGGTATATGAAAAGAGTCTCGCATATGTGGTTTTCCCCTTGATAGGTTAGCATCACAATAGGGCACAAGTCAGGGAGTACATATGCTCGACGGGTACCGAAAACGACTCCTCTGCCTCGCCCACAACATTAATAAAAACGCGCTCGACTTTAAATTAAATCCACGACAAAAACGCTCCCAGAGGAATCGCCTCATATGATTCATCCCCCGCTTGTCGAAACCGTTCCGCATGATTAGAACTTTTAATGTCATTTCTTCCGTCACATTTAATTAAAATATAATTATAATAAAAACAAACTTGATTGTTTTAGGGAAAATTTAGTGAAATGGAGGGCATAAAAACAAATCTGATGAAAAGTTAGAAAATAAATAATATAACTGTTAATATTGTTTTGATATTTGTTTTTATGCTTTCCGCATTATGGTGAACTGTCAAGGTTCGTCAATGTACGGGATGTCACGATTTGCTTATTTACTGAATTAAACAACATCCTCCAAAGGGAGCTTTGAAAACGAGAGCAAGGGCGCTTCACATCTCCTCTTTCTCTACAGTGTACATCGGAGAGGAGAGGTTGATATAACTTTTGCTGATGTCGTAGGATTTTTGCGAGGCGGTGTGTTTTTTACACGGAGTGTTTGTGACGGCTTGGTCTGGCAAGTATCCAGAATTGTGGATTTTTCCGAGGCGGTGTGTTTTTTTACACGGAGTCTTTTTGATACCTTTTTCTGGATGGTATCCAGAATTGTGGATTTTTGCGAGGCGGTATGTTTTTTCACAAGGAATGTTTTTAATAGCTTTTTCTGGCTGGTATCCAGAATTGTGGATTTTGCTACGTGAAAGTATAGAATAGACTGCCTACTGAAAAAAAAAAATTTAAACCGAAAATTCGTAACAAATATAAGGAGTATTTGGTGAAATTCGACGGTTCGGGAGCAGCGCAGTTTCTAAAATTCCTCCTGGAACTTCCCCTCCTTTATACTTGCCCCTAATTCGTACTTCCCTATCTTTTATACTTCCCCCTCCTATATTTTCCTTCTCTTTTAGGAAGTTCGGTGCCTTCTCCAGACTAGTACTTTTCTTCCGCTTCGTCAAAAAGAAAACGCCGAAACGATGCCCCCACCTCCTTCCCCCTAAACGACACAAGGGACAGATTGCCTTTTCGCGGATCATTTAAATATATATTGAGCATATATCTGACTAATCTGAGAGGGTGGGAAGAGAAAATATAGGAATAACCCCCCTACCACAACCCATAGAAAATCTCCCATTTTACTTTCCATCGAGAGCATCCCTTCTTGTAATTTTAGAGAGGCAAAGTATTCGGGGCACGAATCCCTCCCTTGATCCTCAGAACAACTCACTCACTTTTGATTTATAACCGCGTTAATATTCCTCAGGGTTGTCACCGTCTTAAATATGATGGAACCGAGTTCTGCTTGCCCATGTCTTTTTTTTTTCTAATGAAAGAGTAAAAAAAAAAAAAGTTTTCAAAACATATGACAGCATATGATTTACTGATCATGAGGTTGTCTGTGGTGCCGGCCGGCCGTAGCTTATTTTGGGTACTACAGGGCCACTCCGATTTTTCTTTGTAGTTCCATAAAAAATTTTGAGAGCTCAGAAATCGAAATTATTACATGTACAAAAATGAAACTCGGCTAAAATCTACAAAATTCAAATTTACCCTGTGGCTGAGTTTCATTTTGTACACCTAATAAATAAAAATTGTAGGAAATTTAATTTTCTATAAATTTGTACTTAATTATTTTTTCAAGCATGTACCATTTTCGGAAAATAATTTTTTTTAAAATAAATTTATCTTGAAAACAGTGCGTCCTAGAGAAAAAATGAATAGAATAAAAATTAAAGAGAATTTAATTTCCAACAGATTTTATTTAGTGCCATTTTTCAATATCTGTAACGGTTTACGATTTACAAGTCTTTAAAAATTAACCTTCTTAATGGTTATACTTCAATAACCTTCTTACACGGAGAAGGTCAACTTTTGATGGACTTTAACGCCTAAAATGTTCAAAATTTTGAAAAAATGAACTACTAGGTGTACAAAATGAAACTCGGCTAAAATCTACAAAATTCAAATTTACCCTGTGGCTGAGTTTCATTTTGCACACCTAATACAATGAAACTTGAAAAATCAAGTACTATTTTATATTAATAAATTAACAATTTTTTTGTCAACCGTACGCTTGTATAGGAAGGCGTAAATCTCCCTTTTTTGGAGGGATCGCCAATACGCAAACAATAGGCGAGCTGGAGACAATGGGAGAGAAGAGAGGCAACCCCGTTTACCCCTCCTCGCTTGTTCCAGGGGGTTACGATATATTGCTGCGGCCGGGAGCATTGTCCCCACCCACCGGCAGATTCATACATATTCATCAAAACATAATTAATCATCATGGGGGGAAATCCCACGCCTACCAATCCCCCCTCCCTCAAGCAGGTTCGCAAACAACAATTTTAAACCAACAGACCCACTTGTTTTCCCTCTGCCTAAATACCTAATAATAATAACTTTCTTAACGCGTGTATAAGTGTCGACATAATGCGGTTCGCCGTAATGCATTTAACCATAAAACTGCAGAAATCGCAAGTTCACCATAAAAAATCAGCAACATAAAGAAAATAGTCTAAAACGTTCACCATAATGCATTTGACCATAAAATAGCAGAAATCGCGAGTTCACCATAAAAAATCAGCAACTCAACATAAAGAAAATAGTAGAAACGTTCACCATAATGCATTTGAACATAAAAGCAGAAATCGCGAGTTCACCATAAAAAATCAGCAACTCAACATAAAGAAATAGTCGGAAACGTTCACCATAATGCATTTGAACATAAAATTGCAGAAATCGCGAGTTCACCATAAAAAATCAGCAACTCAACATAAAGAAAATAGTCGAAAACGTTCACCACAATGCATTTGAACATAAAGAGCAGAAATCGCGAGTTCGCCATAAAAAATCAGCAACTCAACATAAAGAAAATAGTCGAAAACGTTCACCATAATGCATTTGAACATAAAAGCAGAAATCGCGTGTTCACCATAAAAAATCAGCAACTCAACATAAAGAAAATAGTCGAAAACGTTCACCATAATGCATTTGAACATAAAATAGCAGAAATCGCGAGTTCACCATAAAAAATCAGCAACTCAATATAAAGAAATAGTCGAAAACGTTCACCATAATGCATTTGAACATAAAATAGCAGAAATCGCGAGTTCACCATAAAAAATCAGCAACTCAACATAAAGAAAATAGTCGAAAACGTTCACCATGATGCATTGAACATAAATAGCAGAAATCGCGAGTTCACCATAAAAAATCAGCAACTCAATATAAAGAAAATAGTCGAAACGTTCACCATAATGCATTTGAACATAAAATAGCAGAAATCGCGAGTTCACCATAAAAATCAGCAACTCAACATAAAGAAAATAGTCGAAAACGTTCACCATAATGCATTTGAACATAAAATAGCAGAAATCGCGTGTTCACCATAAAAAAATAAGCAACTCAACATAAAGAAAATAGTCGAAAACGTTCACTATAATGCATTTGAACATAAAATAGCAGAAATCGCGAGTTCACCATAAAAAATCAGCAACATAAAGAAAATAGTCGAAAACGTTCACCATAATGCATTTGAACATATAATAGCAGAAATCGCGTGTTCACCATAAAAAATCAGCAACTCAACATAAGGAAAATAGTCGAAAACGTTCACCATAATGCATTTGAACATAAAAGAGCAGAAATCGCGTGTTCACCATAAAAAAATCAGCAACTCAACATAAAGAAATAGTCGAAAACTTTCACTATAATGCATTTGAACATAATAAATCTCACCATAAAGAAGGGATTTAACACTTGTCGTTTCGACAAGAAATCTTGAAACTTGACATTTCACCATAATGCAATTCGCACATCCTCGAGGGAAAAAAATTAACCCCATTGTGTCATAAAACGAGCTAATCCCATTGGCTGCCTGCTCGCTTTTCTTAGTTTATGGTGAGATGCTTTATGTTGAATTATGGGAAATGTCAAGTTTTAAGGTTTTTGTCGTTTCGCCATAATCGCGTTTTAACGGCGAAAGTAGGCTTGTTCTTTCGCTGTCCCTAGTTTATGATGAGATGTATTATGCCTAATCGACAGAAACAGTTTTATGACGAAACAAAAAGTTTAAAGAGACGCTTTTATTTTGAGAAGCTATAACCGACTTGCACTTTTTGATGTCGACTTTTATTGAAAAATTCTATGGCGAAACGCTTTATGTTGAAATGCATTATGTTCCAATTTTTGAACTTTTAAGAGCTTTATGTTCAATTATGCCGAATCGCATTATGGTGAACAACAGATTTTTTATGTTCAACTGATTTAGGGTGAAATGCGTTATGTTGAACGGTGTTCTCCCGTGAAGGATTCAAAAAATGGCTTACTAATTTATTTTTAAAAAGATGTCTTCTTTTCTGAGACGTTCTTTGGTAGAAAAAAAAAAAGAGGTAGGGACATGTGTCGGAAAATTGGAAAATCCCTTTTTCGAGAATGGAAAGAGGTGATGACGTTATAGAATATAGAGAGAATGCCCGTGGGTAGTAGACGTCGACAGGTTGGTGGTTGGGACTCCTATTTTATGTTATGTCTCGTTTTTATGTCACCCCCATTTTCAGCGGCTCCTCCTTTCGCTTTTTTTTCCCTCCGATAGGATTGTTTCGGATGTATGCAAGCTTTATAGCCTCAATACTCTCAGAATTAAAATCGTAAATAACCTGCACATTACATAGGATATCAATAAACACATAAGTTCTCGGGAAATGTTCTTTTTCTCTCCCTTTGGTTTTATTTTTATTGAAATGTTGAGAAATTGTGGGGCAAAAGCTCGGCCTGAAGGGTCCAGATATCGCCTTAACCCCCTACAGGGTTTTATTTCAGGCTTGAGAAACTCCCTTGTCAAAATATGACAAGTCAATATGGGGAAGAGCGCCCTCACGTAGAGAATAACTTGAGTCAGCCTTTCCACAATCAACACTTTCACGGATAAAACAGTGGATCGAGTCTTAAACCTGTTTAAACATGTTTCATAACCCAATCGCCAACTTGTTCGAACCTGCAACTGCGGCTACGCTTATTTATTTATTTATTTTTTATTTATTTATTTACATGCTTACAGCAATGAAGCCAATAGCACAATTCATGAAAAGTTTTGAAACAATTTTAAACAGTTTTAAAAAATAAACAATAAAACAATTTTAAAACAATATCAACATAGTAATATAATATTGATTAATTTCCACCCTGTCCCCTTTCCAGAGCAATCAATTTTGATTTCAGAGAACCCAATGGTTCATGAAAAAGTCGATGTCAGAATTAACCAAAGCATTAAGACTGTTCAAAAATCCAGAAAGCGTGAAAGAACGACCATATTCAGTTCGATGAAAGGAACATGGAACGTAACCGAATGTCGACACCTACGCGGAGGAACGCGAAGCGGAATGAGCTCCAACAACTCAGGGCAGTCAATCCCTCCATTCAACAATTTGTGAATAAAGCACCCACCAAGAAAAGAAAACGATGTTCAGGAGACATTAACCTAAAATATGAGCGCCAGTAATCCAAAGACTCCGAGTCATATCTCTTCTTAACATAAAAGCAGAATGCTTAACAACAGACTTCTGTACCCTTAACATTTCTCATACCAATAAGCGTGGTATGGGCGCCAAACAATACAAGCGTAGTCGACAATACTCTGAACATAGGCAAAAAACAAAGAGCGAACTACCCCAATATTTTAAAGTCATTAGTCGACCTTCGCACAAAACCAACCATTCTATAAGACCTGGAAACCACATCCTGAGTATGTTCAGCGAAGGAACACTTTTCATCGAAGATAATACCAAGATCCTTTATTGACCGAACCCGAGGGATGACATTGCCATTACACTTATAGTCGAACAACACTGGAAATAATTTCCTATGAAAAGTAATTACACTACATTTTGAGGGCTCAATTCTCAATCCATTAATTCCGCTCATTAGACGAAATAGTCGCATCCACCTGTTATACCTATTACTACCTATACCTATGCACCTCTGACCGCTTTGGATTAGCCCTCAGAGCATGAACAGCGGTTGAGTGGTCCAAGAGCATTAAGCACAATAGCTGAGACTTTTCCAAGCCTTCGTATTCACAGTGGATGTACTCCGCCGTAACCTCCTCCTCCCAACAAAAACAGGGCAGGTGCTGTCATTTCAAGATGTTCGCGGAGTATTAAGTGCTCAATCAGCAGACCTACTAGAATAGGGACATTGGTTCTGCCTGAGCGGATCTAGCGATCCATGCTCTGCTAAGGACCTGACTGTAGTGATCCATGCTTAGAAGTTCATCTAAGGTGATGAACATCTTAGCATGCCTGTGACGTTGGTAATTACAGTTCGTACTGAACTATTCGTAGCGTTCGTACTTAGGAACATGGGTGAAAATTTGGTGAAAATCGGTTCAAAAGTGTGGCCGTAAGTATTTCGGAAAAAGAAGGACATAAAGCTCTCAACAGTTCAAAAATTTGGAACATAATGCATTTCAACATAAAGCGTTTCGCCATAGACTTTTTCAATAACAGTCGACATAAAAAGTGCAAGTCACCATATCGCTTCTCAAAATAAAAGCCTCTCTTTAAACTTTTTGTTTCGCCATAAAACTGTTTCTGTCGTTTAGGCCATAATACATCTCACCATAAACTAGGGACAGCGAAAGAACAAGCCTACTTTTGCCGTTTAAAACGCGATTATGGAGAAACGACAAAAACCTTAAAACTTGACATTTTACCATAATGCTATTCAACATAAAGCATCTCACCATAAACTAAGAAAAGCGAGCAGGCAGCCAATGGGATTAGCTCGTTTTGACACAAGGGGGTTAATTTTTTTCCCTCGAGGATGTGCGAATTGCATTATGGTGAAATGTCAAGTTTCAAGTTTCTTGTCGAAACGACAAGTGTTAAATCCCTTCTTTATGGTAAGATTTACTATGTTCAAATGCATTATAGTGAACGTTTTCGACAATTTTCTTTATGTTGAGTTGCTGATTTTTTATGATGAACTCTCGATTTCCGGTTCTGGAAGACCCATCGTGGAGGGTAGCACAATACAAGTTCATACAACTCGAGCCTCGAGTCGGAATGAAGAGTCGTATACGTAAACGACTCACTTCCCGACTCCGAGTAAACGTAAGGTTATATTTTGCGAAGGTTATTTTGTTTTCTCATTTAGTTTCGGGTACGTAAATCGACTAGTTTTTCAACATATTGGCTAAAATCGAAGAAGGAAATTGATTTCGTACTTTTATGAAGGACTTTGGAAGTAAAAATTAAAAAACATCATGGAAACTATACTGTGAAAATTGGCGGGAACGTTTTAGGGATAGGTAATTTCTATGTGCTGTTATAGTTAACCAGAAATACCATGTTTCGAAGAATTTCTCTAGTGAGAACATTGTGAACTAACTGAGTCGGAACGACTCCCTGAAGCTGGGTTATAAAGCCTCTTCGAGAAGACCTTTCCCGTTTTGTGATTTGTATACGAGAAGGGCAAATTACGATTCCCTGAAACTTCTATTAAGTTTTTCCCCCCCGCCATTTTAGTTATATTTTTTTTTCTAGACACATAACCACTTTTTTAAAAATATTTTTTATTTAAAAACATGTCACCAGTACAAATACTGCCCTGGAATATCATAAAATCCATGTTTTGTTCCCATTAAATATTGATATAGAAGCACTCGCTCTCGTCAACTTTAAAATGACAGAAAACCGATGGGTTTTGAAAACTCCGTTTTCCGTTTGTCCTGACAAAATTATTTACATTTGGAGTGAACATCCGCTAATCCACCCCTTAATCCTCATGTCAACATTTTTGTGCTGGGAGAAAACCTTTTGACGAAAAAAATAAATAAATCAAAAATTTAATATAAAGGATATCATGGCTGACCCACTGGCTAGTGCACAATGTGATACGATATTTAACAAAATATGCTCGATTTCTGTATATTCTTCTATACTAAATTGTTCCTCTTCCTCTGATTAAGCGTCAAGTTCATTTACAACTGCGATCTGTTCCTATTTTGTAAAAAATAAAAAACTTGCTTTTGTATAGGGTATAACCCTAAGAAGTAAGAAAAAATAAATTATGTTTTTTTTCTATTTCTATTTCTAGCTCACAATGAGAAGGTAGCTCGACCGCAGTTGGCCCTGAACTATAGGTACTGTCAAAAAGCCAATTTTTCGTTCATGTTTCATGAAAATCAAGAGTTTACGGATCTATACCGATCTCAACTTCGCCTGTAGTTCCGGCCTTCATTCACATTTTTTCCGGAACACTTGGAAGCTGGAAGTTGGAAGTAGGGGTGATTCGATACCACAACGGTATCGATTCCAGAGCATTATCGATACTGTGGATAACGATTCTTTCAAAAAAGTATCGTATCGGATGAAGTATCGACAGTGATGTATGGTAGCGGATAAAGTATCTGATAGCGGTATCTGGTAAAAGTATCGGAAGAAAAGTATCGGATAAGCGGTATCGGGTAAAAGTATCGGATAAGCGGTATCTGGTAAAAGTATCGGATAAGCGGTATCTGGTAAAAGTATCGGAAGAAAAGTATCGGATAAGCGGTATCGGGTAAAGTATCGGAAGAAAAGTATCGGATAAGCGGTATCGGGTAAAAGTATCGGATAAGCGGTATCGGGTAAAGTATCGGATAAGCGGTATCGCTTAAAAGTATCGATCGTGAAGTATCGTATCGGATAAGCGGTATCTGGTAAAAGTATCGGAAGAAAAGTATCGGATAAGCGGTATCGGTAAAAGTATCGGAAGAAAAGTATCGGATAAGCGGTATCGGGTAAAGTATCGGAAGAAAAGTATCAGATAAGCGGTATCGGGTAAACGTAAAAGTATCGGAAGAAAGTATCGGATAAGCGGTATGTGGTAAAAGTATCGGATAAAGTATCGACAGTGATGTATCGTAGAGGAGAAAGAATCGGAAAAGCGGTATCTGGTAAAAGTACCTATCAGAAGAAAAGTATCGGAAGAAAAGTATCGATACCACTAAGTATCGGTAGTATCGAATCAATACTAGATGGAAGGTCTTCAAAATAGTACTTCTATTTGCAATTCTTCGTAGTGTTGGAACTTCGTGGAAAACAAATTCTATCGAATACGTAGAGTTTGATATTTTTAAAACTTGGGTTCGTTTACACGTCTAAGAATTATTTTCGTCCGGAAGCTGTGGGAGAAGCATTTTCACATTGTTTATCTATGAAAGGATGGAGGGTGGCACGTGTGATGAAAGGGCGTATGCAATGACGCGTGTAACGGGTCCCAAGTGTACGGGAAAACAAGGGGAGAGCCTCGCGTCTACACGAGGGCGTCAGGATGAGCATATGATCGCTGTTATGATAGCTAATGACATTACGCACTGGGGATCTATCTGTATAATGACTCGTCCCCACTGTAAATATGTATTATGTTTTAAAAACTAAAGCATAGATTTTATTTCCGATCTCACCTTCCGATTCTCCATCGTTCCGTCAGTTTGAGAACTATACATAATGCGGTTCGTCATAATGCATTTGACCATAAAATATCAGAAATCGCGAGTTCACCATAAAAAATCTACAACTCAACATAAGGAAAATAGTCGAAAACGTTCACGTGCATTTGAACAACTTAAAACTCAAGTTCCAACATAAAACATGAAGGACATAAAAATTGTCATTTCAACGTAATGCAGTTGAACATAAAGAAACTATCATTTTAAAGAACTTATCGTCATAAAACTGTTTATGTCGTTTGGGCGTAATATATCTCACCATAAACTAGGGACAGCGAAAGAGCAAATCGCAAATCGTGATTATGTCGATTGTGGTGGAACTGTCAAGTTTTAAGGTTTTTGTCGTTTCGCCATAATCGCGTTTTAAACGGCGAAAATAGGCTTGCTCTTTCGCTGTCCCTAGTTTATGGTGAAAACATTATTAACGACAGAAACAGTTTTAGGGCGAAACAAACTGTTTAAAGAGAGGTTTTTATGGTGAGAAGTTTGATGACTTGCACTTTTTTTTATGTCAACTTGCATTTAATGAATAAGTCGTTTATGGCGAAACGCTTTATGTTGAAATGCATTATGCTCAAAATTTTTGAACTTTTGAGAGCTTTATGCCGTAAAGCATTATGGTGAACTACAGATTTTTTATGTCGAAATGCAGATTTTTATGTTCAACTGCTTTAGTGTGAAATGCGTTATGTTGAACGGTGTTCTCCCCTGTAACGTACTAAAGTTCATTTCGAGCAACTTAAAATCAATCACCATGTTGGGCTTTGTATAATCTTTCACTATTGATATAATAGGCTTTTCGTTTATTAAAGAATAGTTTTAGATTCGATGATTAATATTCATTTCGGGCGGAGGGGTGTTATTTTAAAAGGACGACATGTGCAACCGTGGTGTCGATGAATTAGCCTTTTACACTCATTCATCAAGGCATTAAATTTTATTTAATTACTCTTCGAGCTCTTATTTTACATATGGGCAGCAGATCAATCTCCCGCTTGACGTCCTTTCTTCTCTCCCCTTTCCTAAGCCTAATCTTATGGCTCGGTGGTCTTTATTGGTTTAAAAAAACCATATAAGGAATGAATCATCGACCTTTTAAAAATAATATTGAAATTGGCAATTTTTTTTCTTCTTATAATCCCGAAGCTTAACGTATCCTATGTGAGCGGTTTTAGATAAGACTGGATTGACGTAGGAAGTCCACATGTAATTGTTTTACCCCTTCAGACCCATTTTCCTGTCATAGTTTGACACTTTGGACCCTCTAATTAATCGATTCGTTTCCACTTCGATGCCATATCACGAGCCACAGGCCCAACACCCATTAAAAGTCCTCATTATAATGTGATCGTCAACGGGAGAACACCTTTGAACATAGCGCATTTCTGAAGCAGTTGAACATAAAAAATCTGTAGTTCAACATAATGCAATTCAACATAAACTAGGAAAAGCAAGCAGGCAGCCAATGGGATCAGCTCGTTTTATGACGCAAAGAGGTTAATTTTTTTCCTCTCTCGAGGATGTGCGTTATGCATGTGATGATGTGCATTATGGTGAACTGCCAAGCCTATTTCGATGCTTATAACGCGATTATGGCGAAATGACAAATACCTTAAAACGTGACAGTTCACCATAATGAAACTCAACGTAAAGAATCTCGCCATAAACTAGGAAAAGCTAGCAGGCAGCCAATGGGATCAGCTCGTTTTATGACACAAGGGAGTTAATTTTTTTCCTCTCGTGAAGTTGTGCGAATTGCTTTATGGTGAACAGTCAAGTTTCAAGGTTTTTGTCGTTTCGCCATAATCGCGTTTTAAACGGCGAAAATAGGCTTGCTCTTTCGCTGTCCCTAGTTTATGGTGAGATGTATTATGTCTAAACTACAGAAATAGTTATATGGCGAAACGACAAGTTCTTTAAAATGAAAGTTTCCTTTATGTTCAACTGCATTACGTTGAAACGTCAAATTTTATGTCCTTCATGTTTTATGTTTTTCAAATGTAAGTGAACGTTTTCGACTATTTTCTTTATGTTGAGTTGCATTTTTGATGGTGAACTTGCGATTTTTGCTATGGTCAAATTATGGCGAACCGCATTATGTCGACACGTATACACTCCAGTATGGTAGCAGCGTCAAACCTGGTTTTTACTCAATTACCGAACAAGCCCATAGACAGCCAATGGGATCAGCTCGTTTTATGACACAAGGAGGTTAATTTTTTTCCTCTCCCTAGGATAAGCGTCAAGTTTTAAGGTTTTTGTCGTTTCGACATAATCGCGATTTGCGATTTGCTCTTTCGCTAGTTTATGGTGAGATATATTACGCCCAAACGACACAAACAGTTTTATGACGACAAGTTCTTTAAAATGAAAGTTTACTTTATGTTCAACTGCGTAACGTTGAAATGGCAAATTTTATGTCCTTCATGTTTTATGTTGTTCAAATTCTGGTGAACGTTTTCGACTATTTTCTTTATGTTGAGTTGCATTTTTGATGGTGAACTCGCGATTTTGCTATAGTCAAATGCATTATGGCGAACCGCATTATGTCGATACGTATACACTCCAGTACAGTAACAGCCTCATACCTGGTGTTTGCTCAATTACCCAATGGGCCCATAGGCAGCCAATGGTATCAGCTCGTTTTATGACACAAGGAGGTTAATTTTTTTTCCTCTCGCTATGATATGCGCATTATGGCGAACTGTCAAATTTTAAGGTTTTTGTCGTTTTGACATTAACACGATTTGCGATTTGCTCTTTCGCTGTCCCTAGTTACGCCCAAACGACGCAAACAGTTTTATGACGATAAGTTCTTTAAAATGAAAGTTTCCTTTATGTTCAACTGCATTACGTTGAAATGACAAATTTTATGTCCTTCATGTTTTATGTTGGAACTTGAGTTTTATGTTGTTCAAATGCACGTGAACGTTTTCGGCTATTTTCTTTATGTTGAGTTGCATTTTTGATGGTGAACTCGCGATTTTTTCTATGGTCAAATTATGGCGAACCGCATTATGTCGACACGAATACACTCCAGTACAGTAACAGCCTCAAACCTGGTTTTTACTCAATTACCGAACGGGCCCATAGACAGCCAATGGGATCAGCTCGCTTTATGACACAAGGAGGTTAATTTTTTTTCCTCTCGCTAGGATATGCGCATTATGGCGAAGTGTCAAGTTTTAAGGTTTTAGTCGTTTCGACATAATCGCGATTTGCGATTTGCTCTTTCGCTGTCCCTAGTTTACGGTGAGATATATTACGCCGAACGACACAAACAGTTTTATGACGACAAGTTCTTTAAAATGAAGTTTCCTTTATGTTCAACTGTATTACGTTGAAATGACAAATTTTATGTCCTTCATGTTATATGTTGTTCATATGCATGTGATGTGAACGTGCATCGACTATTTTCTTTATGTTGAGTTGCATTTTTGATGGTGAACTCGCGATTTACGCTATGGTCAAATGCATTATGGCGAACAGCATTATGTCGAAACGTACTCGTATACACTCCAATACGGTAGCAGCCTCAAATCTGGTTTTTACTCAATTACCGAACAAGCCCATAGACAGCCAATGGGATCAGCTCGTTTTATGACACAAGGAGGTTAATTTTTTTCCTCTCGCTAGGATATGCGCATTATGGCGAACTGTCAAGTTTTAAGGTTTTTGTCGTTTCGCCATAATCGCGATTTGCTCTTCCGCTGTCCCTAGTTATGGTGAGATATAGCCTACGTCAATTTTTAATCCTAACGCTGGGATGGTTCATGAGTGAATCACATCTGTAGCCCAAACGACAAAAACAGTTTTATGACTAGGTCTTAAAAAATGAAAGTTTCCTTTATGTTCAACTGCATTACGTTGAAATGACAAATTTTATGTCCTTCATGTTTTATGTTGGAACTTGAGTTTTATGTTGTTCAAATGCACGTGAACGTGAACGTGAACGTGCATCGACTATTTCTTTATGTTGAGTTGCATTTTTTATGGTGAACTCGCGATTTTTGCTATTTTTTATGGTCAAATGCATTATGGCGAACCGCATTATGTCGACACGTATACAATCCAGTACAGTAACAGCCTCAAACCTACCTGGTTTTTACTCAAAGGTTCAGTGGAGTTCTTTGACGAATTTAAAAGAATAAAAAAAAGGTGAAAGGAAAAATAAGAAAATTAGTTGTCAAGGGTTTTTCTTTTAAATCCCTTTGTTTGTTAGGGAAGGAAACGGAACAACAGTCCGCTTTTCAATTACAAAAAGATTTACAGTGGCTACCTCTTTCTATTGACATAACTAACATCACCCTCTAAAGAAAACAACTGGAGATTCATAGAATTGAAAAATAATCTCTGGGAAAAAAATTTCCTCCCTAACCATTAAATGAAATCAGAAAAAAAGTATCTTTGAATGTTTTTTAAGCCTTTTTCCCACGACGTTTATAGGAATGAAAAAAGGTTGATGTTGTTTTTAGGCGTCTTGAAAATTGATTTTTTTTAAACATAAAAAGAATTTTTTTTTTGTTATCAGTATGTAGGTATGGGCCAATATATCTGGGCCCGTAGGACGGCAGGCTGTGGGATTAGTACGCCTCGACTATCTCGAGTTTCTAATTAAATGACCTCCTCCCACCAACTTCTCCCTCTTCTATCCAGATATTACCCGTAGACTAAGTTCCTCCATCTCCATGCTAATCCTTTCTCTTCCCCCGATTCCAACACCATAACTAAGCCTTATCAGTAATCTTAATATATTCCTAAAGGGGACGAACGAGGCGGTCGGCGGAGGGCACACTTCAACTTCACTAATTGCATTGCAAATTTTCTTCAACCCCTCTCCCGGCGAGTTCGGCCGAAGGATATTAGACGAGTTTCCATTCAAGTTAATATCTCAAACGCAACGGTAGATGAAAACTTGTAAATTTTTCATCGAATTCCCCCACCTTCATTAATGCAAGGTTCATCATACTCTGGGAGCCATTGAATGTCTTTTTGATCAATTTTTTAACTTCCTCAAAGAAGTATTGTGATACCCCCACGTTGGATATTGGGGAAGGGTCTGCCAGACACCGGGTAAATCGAATCGTCGATGCAACATGTGCTAACTCGTATTTTGGGCAAAATGAGATTTTTATTGAATATGAAGCAAAAGGGGGCACATATCTCGTCCTAAAGTATTCTCGTCCTAAAAATAATAGAAAAAGAAAAAATATAACTGTATTCTCGTCCGAAGTAATCTCGTCCTAACAGGCTACGCCCCTTTTTAGGACAGATGACAGTAGGACGAGAAGACATTCGGACAAGTGGATTTCATTTGTTTAAATATTATAATTTATTAAAGTCGAAATCAGTCGTCTGAAAGTATTCTCGTCCTAAAGTATTCTCGTCCTAAAAATAATAGAAAAGAAAAGATATAAACTGTCATCTCGTCCGAAAGCAATCTCGTCCTAACAGGCTACGCCCCTTTTCAGGACGAGATGACAGTAGGACTAGAAGCCTTCGGACAAGTGGATTTCAATTGTTTAAATATTATAATTTATTAAGTTTCTACTAATAATATAGATTCATCTCGTCCTAAAGTATTCTCGTCCTACTGTCATCTCGTCCTAAAAATATCTATAAAATAAATATTTGTTAAAATGAAATGAATGTATTCTCATCCGAAAGTATTCTCGTCCTACTGTCTTCTCGTCCTAAAACTAACGCACAAAAATTGCTGCGTCGGAAAAATGCGGCAGCGTTCCACCTCAGCAAGTCACGGTCGATTGTTTGTTTATTTTTGCGAGGATCAGCTCGTTTTATGACCAAAGGGGGTTAATTTTTTCCTCTCGCGAGGATTTGTCACCCTTTAGGAGGCCCTGATGATCAGCTCGGTACG